>OY856186.1:379207085-379254585 GCA_963693315.1 Diogma glabrata | reverse complement strand
ATTCGAAGTTCTATTTTCATTAAAATTATTAAAACTAAATTAAATTAATGCCAAATCTCAGCTAATCTCATATATATATATATATATGAAAATTCAATTATTTCGAATAGCGAACCTAAGATATCAAACCATCAGTTTTTTTAAGAAACAAAAATGTTATCAATGTTTTTTAAGAATAATATTTCACACGCCATGACACCTTTCCAAGTTGACGAAATTTGTATCTTTATTTCTAACAAATCTGCATTTTCATTAATTATATTATGAAATTTAAACTAAAATACTCCATTTTATTTACATTCATTTATTCCTGGTAATGGCATTTTGATAAATTTTTTATTTTCTCTAAATCAACAAACAAAATTTTTTTTTTTTAATCAAAACAAGAAACACGAAATCCTCTTACATAATTATACCCAACTATAGGTGCGTTCGATTTGACTGAAACAACTGAAAAAACAACGACAATTGCATTTAATTTTTCAGTTGCTTCAGTTGTTTCAGCCAAATCGAACACGGCTTATTTACCACGACTTGTTGATTAGATCGTTTCTTAATTTAACACTACAAAAATCAGATAAATTCTATAACCTTTTTAAAAATGTTAATAATTTTCATCGACTAAAATAACTACGGTTTAATTTCATTTTAATTTTAAATGAAAAAAAAGTCAGACAAGTGCGAATAAAATTCGCTCGTCAAGGGTTCCGTGAATGTAAAGAAAACAATATCAAAATAATTAACATAAAGTTGTATTGTAAAGGGTTTATATTGCCAGACCATAGACACATAAAAACTAAATGGTTCATCGTAAATATCAATAGTTAATGTCAATCTCATCTAAATTGATCGAAATGATATAAAAAATATTACTTTAGGTTAAATGATATCCATAGCTATTTATGGTAGCTAAGGAACGACTCAATTCTGTTAAACAACGACGAAATTTAGGGGTGGAGTGGTGTTAACGCTAAAAATAGGACTTTTTTGACAATAATTCAAAAACTGTGCATCGCAAGATTCTAAAATAATTGTAATGTTTCTTAATTTTGGTGTTCTTTCAAATGACACTCATGCGAGCCAAAAAACCTTTTTTTCACGATTCCCCACTCCTATCCCCTAAACACGTAGAATTAAAACTACTTGAGGCTTCGCTATATTTTTCGTTAAGGGTTTATCAAATTTCCTATCTCTATGAATTTTTTCATTTCAAATTTTTCTGTCAATCAACGAAGAAACGTATAGGGGGGGGGACCAACTTTTTGTTGAACTTTTTTGAGAATAATTCAAAAACGGTGCATCGCAAAATTCTAAAAAAACTGTATTGTTTTTTAATTTTGGTGCTCTATCAAATGACATCCCACTCATGCGGGTCAAAAAACAATTTTTCACCCTTCCCCACTCCCATCCCCTAAACACATAGAAATAAAATCACTTGAAGCTTCGCTATATTTTTCGTGTTCCATAAACTTATAGGCTCATCGCTTTACTAAAATTTTCAGTTCTTTCTATAGCAACAATTTTTTTGTGTTAGATTACATAAGTTCGACATTTAGGTCGGTGCTTGAAAAACAACGTATAATTTTAACAATATTTAAAATTAACAAAAGATCAATGTTTGACTTAAACAATAGCATATTAAACAAATATTAACCCTAAAATAATTGCAGGTTATCGAACTTACCATTCAATTAAAACTCAACATTTTCTAAAGTTATACAAGAAATTTAATAAGCCAGTAATTATGAATGGATTACAAACGTGGATCTTAACACAAACTAACAAATCACATCAATCTGATTTGAACCTTGAGAATTTACGCCACCTTTTGGGCCCACTTATGGCATACAATACAATACAATATACAATAGATAGTAAAGGACCGTGATAATTTTGAAATAAAGTCTTCTTTCTTTTGGATAACTGGTTATATTCACTCTAAAAGAGTTGCAAAATTAAGAATTGCTCTAAGAATCAGTATAAAGGATGACATGACTAAAAATGTACACGCCAGTCCCACTCGATATTGCTATTCGGGTTAAAAAAGCTTTATTTCACCTTACCACTCCTACCCTTTCAAAACGATTAATAAATATTTGATACACGCGGGGACGGTCTGAATTTTGAACATTTTTGATCATAACTCAAAAACTGTGCACCGCAAAATTCTAAAAAAAATTGCAATGATTTTTAAATTAGGTGCTCTTTCAAATGACACTCCATTCGCTTGGGTCAAAAAAAGTTTTTTTTTACCCTCTCTACCCCGGTGCCCTAAACACACAGAAATATAATTATTTGAGACTTCGGTATAATTTTCATACAAAATTTACCAAATTTCCTAGCTCTGTAAATTTTTTCAAATTTTTCTGTCAATCAGTGTCGAAACGTAGGGGGGGGGGGAACGGTTTGAATTTTGCACTTTTTTGTCCATAACTCAAAAACTGTGCACCGCCAAATTCTAAAAAAAACTGCAACGAATTCTAAATTAGGTGCTCTTTCAAATGACACCCCACTCGCTTGGGTCAAAAAAGTTTTTTTTTTACCCTCTTTACCCTGGTCCCCTAAACACTCAGAAATATAATTATTTCAGACTTCGGTATAATTTTCATACAAAATTTACCAAATTTCCTAGCTCTGTGAATTTTTTCAAATTTTTCTATCGATCAGTGTCGAAACGTAGGGGGGGGGAACGGTTTGAATTTGGCACTTTTTTGTCCATAACTCAAAAACTGTGCACCGCAAAATTCTAAAAAAAATTGCAACAAATTCTAAATTAGGTGCTCTTTCAAATGACACCCCACTCGCTTGGGTCAAAAAAGTTTTTTTTTTACCCTCTTTACCCTGGTCCCCTAAACACTCAGAAATATAATTATTTCAGACTTCGGTATAATTTTCATACAAAATTTATCAAATTTCCTAGCTCTGTGAATTTTTTCAAATTTTTCTATCGATCAGTGTCGAAACGTAGGGGGGGGGAACGGTTTGAATTTTGCACTTTTTTGTCCATAACTCAAAAACTGTGCACCGCAAAATTCTAAAAAAAACTGCAACGAATTCTAAATTGGGTGCTCTTTCAAATGACACCCCACTCGCTTGGGTCAAAAAAGTTTTTTTTTTACCCTCTTTACCCCGGTCCCCTAAACACACAAAAATATAATTATTTGAGACTTCGCTATAATTTTCATACAAAATTTAGCAAATTTCCTAACTCTGTGAATTTTTCCAAATTTTTATGTCAATCAGTGTCGAAACGAAGGGGGGGGGAACGGTTTGAATTTTGCACTTTTTTGGCCATAACTCAAAAACTGTGCACCGAAAAATTCTAAAAAAAACTGCAACGAATTCTAAATTAGGTGCTCTTTCAAATGACACCCCACTCGCTTGGGTCAAAAAAGTTTTTTTTTTACCCTCTTTACACCGGTCCCCTAAACACACAGAAATATAATTATTTGAGACTTCGGTATAATTTTCATACAAAATTTACCGAATTTCTTAACTCTGTGAATTTTTCCAAATTTTTCTGTCAATCAGTGTCGAAACGAAGGGGGGGGGAACGGTATGTTTTTGACAATAACTCAAAAACTGTGCATTGCAAAATTCTAAAAAAAATTGCAATGATTTTTAAATTAGGTGCTCTTTCAAATGACACCCCACTTGACCACATTTTAAATAGTGTTTTTACCCCTCCTTATTTCCACCCCCTTAATAAATCTAATTATGAGAATATGACACTTTTATATATTTTTTATTAAAACTGTACTAATTTTTCTATCATTCCAAATACATTTGAAAATTTTCGATCAGTTAGGTTCGGAGCTAATCGAGTTAAGAAAACACGAAAAAAACGTCATTATTCAGAATTATACAAAAAATGGTGAGGTGTAAAATTCCAAGACAAATTTTTAAAGAATACTGAAATGAAGCCCTTTCATATGATACCCTACTTGAATCTATAAAAAAATCTATTTTCTCAAAGGTCTCACATCGAACCCCTGTAAACCAAACGAAAACCACTTTAGTTTTATTTGTATTCGTCATTTCATGTGGACAGATTAGTTTTATACGCACCTCAAATTTCAAGTCCATAGCATTTATAGTTTACGAGATAATCGATATAATGTGAAAAACTCGTTTTACTCTCACCAATAGTGTTCCGTATAAAAAACGGAACCCTAAAAAGTAATAAAAATAAACAACGACACAACAATGTATCGAATTGAAAGCCATAAATTACGAGAAGTTTTCAAGAGAAAAAAAATTATTTTCCTGATTTTTTCAATCTTTTAATTAGAAAAATTAAATTATTTTTAAAATACCACCATTATTATATATCATATATTATATATTATTGAAGCACTTGGTTTGAAACACATTTTAGACACTTTAAATATGGTAATAAGACACTTTAAATATGGTAAATTATTAAAGTAAAAATATATATGTATTTATCACGACGGAGAGTTTTATCCACGTCCATCTTTTTTAAATGCGCTCGGCCATGACTGCTAAAATACCAACAAATATTTAAAAATTGATAAAATCAAATTCATAAATAAAAAATTGCAGTTGATATTTATTTGATAAATAAAAAAAATATAAATTCCCCAACGTAATATAACGTTGTTCTAACATTGCACCTTACATCAACGCTATGACGGCTGTCATTTTACTTCCACCACTAATTTCTCTAGGTAACCTAGGTATAGCTGAAGTAGTGGTATTTTCCTTGATCATGCGGGGCACTCTCTTTCTCAATAATTAAAACCCACATTTCGATGGAAAGTTAAATTAAGTCACCGATAAAACTAAAAAAATTTGAATCAGACCAATACCGGTTTTCTTGAAACTTCGATAGTCGTTAGTATTATAAAAAAAATGAATACCTGTTTTTTATTATTTTATCTTTTCACTAGTTTTTTCACAAGGCGACATGAAATTTTTAAAGAAATTTAGATACAATCCCCCTTACCCTTTGTAGCTGATTAATTTGTTGTTGATATTTTATCAATTACGTATATTGCTTGTTATTATTTTATGCGATCAATTTAGGGTCACCAATTTAACACTTTTGTTGAGGTGATTTCAATTAACAAATCTTTTTTTTTGAAATTTCTTTTGTCTACGAAATATTTCAAGTGGATTGCAATTATCTTCCGAATTAAAGTATGCATTATCGGTTTCTTACAAACTTGAATAATACTTTAAATTGACATTGATCTTAATAAGGAGGAATGGATAAGAAAAAATGATTATCAATCGTTTAATAAAAGAATTTTTTCGGATTTTTTTTCCGCATTAAGTTGCTTTTTATTATGTATGTATGTATATCCCAACTTTTTTTTAAATGTTGGTGTCAAATCGTGTTAATAATTTTCTTCTCTCAACTGGAACGAATTCATGCGGATTAATTTTGCACTTCCTTTCTTATATAATATATATCATGACAATGTAAAGCTAACTAAAATAGTTTCACAGCAAATATGATGATTAATATGGATGAACGTCTAAAGCAATTGACTAATCAACATGTTAAGGACAAAAAGGTAATAAAGACATCATTCCAAATCCTGTTTATCAATTTCTTAAGTTTATTTTAATATCGTAAAAATACCAATTAAAATACATTATTCCATTATATTAAAGTTAAATATGTTTACATTTTAATTTTTCACATCTAAATATATATGTTTAAACATATCCAGTTCTCTTTACCAATATAAATTATTTTTAATTTAATTCAAAACAAATGAAAAAATAAAACAAAGAAAAATCCAATCAAAATATTTTATAAAATTCATTTGTTAAGGAAAATATGTAAACGTTAACTTAATTAATAAAAATAAATTTTCTTTTCTAATTTTTTATCCGAACCAAAGAAAATTTTTATGCTTTATATTAATTAATTAAGAAATTGAAAGTATATGAGTAAATAAGATAATTGTACCATAAATTTCTCTATTTTTATTTTTATCTGTATACAAAGTTAGTAACTTGTGAAAAAAGAAAATTATATAACCAAATTTTTATTCGCTCTTGCGTCTCTTGCGTTGGTTTTGCTCCTAAAAAATAGACAATAAAATTAATTAGTCAATTTAATTTAATTTTTGTACTGCGCAATTATTTTTTCTTAAACATCATACTTCTGCTTGAACTTTATGCAAAAGTCAAAACAGTCTAAGTGTATTATGTTGAAGATGAAAATTAGTTAAGCTTTTTAAGTTACCGTTAATGACTATGACTCTACAGCACTATATGGGTAACGTTATTTTAATGAATTGGTAAGCAGCTATAAGGTTCAAGGTTTATATTTACAATAATAACGCCCATATAACCCAAATATGTCCTTAATGAGTATAATCAAAATAAAATATCTTTACGACGGTTTGTTAAATAAGAACTATTTTCGAAACGTGTAGCCTTTCCTATAGATATCCAGAAGCAAATCTCATCTAAGGAAACAGAGTTCAATTTTATTTCCTTTGTACGTGATGTTCTGGTTAGTAGAAATAGCTTTTTATGTACCAAGTGCGTTATGCAGGTTATTACACCCGGAAAGCGACGAAATCTACGAGGGCCTTTGGTCCGAGTGATCGATGTTGCTTGATGGGCGTAATACTAAGTAACGCCAGTGGTGCATACAAGATTTTATGCTTCACTTAATAAGCTAAAAACTGGCGTAATCTTACTCTTTCAGTAAGTCGATATTTAAATAACTATTACACTATAGGAACAAAACCCATTTTCACAGGAGATTGAGCCTACTTGAAAATAGACTTTTCATCAGTTATCACATATAATTGAAAAAAAAATTACATCGCGTTTTTAAATGTCGCCAGATTGTGCGTTTTCAATCATATAAATTATTACTCCTGCGATTTTAAATGATAGAAAGCTTGATTAATTTTGAACTAAAGATATATCGATAGGGCTAATGCTCATATTTCTATAGGACCAGGATTGAGGAGGGGTCAAAAACTGCTAAGATTGCAATTGCATGGTAATCAATTTTTTCCTGAACAAAATTCCATGAATTTCCAGGAAAAAATTTTCATGACTCTGAAAAATAAAACTGTCAAGTTTTTAAAGAAAAACAGTCAAATTAATCTTTTTCACTACAACACGGATAGGATAAGAACGGGTGAAATTATCAAAGAAACCATAAGTCAAAAAAGAATTTCAAATCCGGCTAAGAACATCAATACGTGAATAAACGTGTACTGTTAAAACGTTCGGTTTTAGGGCGGTTAAAACGTTCGTAGTTAAACGCACAACTACTACACCATAACTGGGTTAGCACATCACCTTGATGCTATAAACTGTATTGATATAACCAAAAGGTTCTTTAAATCGGAGTTTCATTGCCTTATTTGACAATAAAAATACGAAAACTATTAGTGTACCAACGGCGTTATGGAGGTTATTAAGCCCGGAAAGCGACGCAGTCCAACACACGGTAGGGACGTCGCCTGATGAACGTAATACCCAGTAACGCCAGTGGTGCAAGCAATATTTTTTTTAAGAATCAAAACAACATTTGATGCATTGAATCCCACCACTTAACCCAAGCTTTGAATATCCCAGAGATCATATTGTTGCCTTTATTTTACTGTACATTCAGAATGATTAATTAATGACTAGTTCTGAAAACAACATTCTGGGTAATGTATAGCAAAAATGGTTCTTCATCGCGAAGCGAATCCGGCACTCTCGAGTTACAAGCGCTTTAACAACTGAGCTAGGACGGTGTCTTCGAATGCTTCACTCAATAACTAAAAACCAAAAAACCATTTAATTTTTTTCTATATTGATATGCAAAAATAGTAGATTTTTCAACAAGTAGTGAAAATGTCTCTTTTTGCGTGACTAGACGGTTGGTCCACGAGACGCGACAGCGTCGAGTGGAGTAAGTTCAGGACCGCAAAAAGGTTTTTACCACGCGTAGAAAACGCTATTTTTTCTACGCTTGAAAATATAAATGATAATATTTACAAATTCTTCTACTAAAAACTTACAAGACGACATAGCTAATTTTGACAGTGGAAACCAAAATAGCAATATTGTATTTATTTATAATTTTTAACAGTGTTAAAAATTATAAATAAATACAAATATTTTTTTGACTGTATGCCAGTGTTCGCCTACAGATGGAAGACAATAGCAAATTTTCGAATAGTTCGAAAATATAAATTTTATTTCACACATTATTAAAGTTTTTGTTAACTCTAAAAACTTTAATAAGACTGAATCTAACAAAATATGGTGTGCAATTTATGAAAATTTTTTTGCTATCCACAAAATTGTCGATCGATCTAGTTTCGAACCGATAAGAACTTTTTATTACACTTTAAAAAAGTATATCATTCTCATCAGGGCTAGCCGACTAGATACACTACCAAAAAAATTTAACGCTATACTAGGTCATTCAATAAGTCCGTAGGATGACACATAGATGGCGTTACTAGAATTTTTTCCATATAATTTTTATTTAGTACTAACCTTCAAACGATACGTGTATAAATTTGACAGCAATCTGACTATTTATTCGTGAGTTATAGCATTTTGTGTGAAGCAACTTTTGTTTTTGAAAAAAAATGGAAAAAAGTGAATTTCGAATTTTAATAAAGCATTGCTTTTTGATGAAAAAAAATACAGTGGAAACCAAACAATGGCTTGATAAACATTATCCAAACTCTGCTCCATCGAGACAAATGGTAGAGAAGTGGATGGCTGAATTTAAATGTGGTCGTACCAGCACAAAAGATGCAGAGCGCAGTGGACGCCCAAATGAGGCTGTTATTCCAGAAAACATAAAAAAAATCCACAAATTGGTTATGAACGATCGCAAATTGAAGGTGCACGAAATAGCTGACATTGTAAAGGTAGCAGATGGTAGTGTTTTTACCATTTTACATGAACATTTGGGTATGCGAAAGCTCTGTGCAAATTGGGTGCCGCGTGAGCTCACAGTCGACCAAAAACAACAACGAATCGATGCTTCGGAGGAATCTTTGGCACTGTTAAACCGCAATAAAAGGGAATTCTATCGTAGATATGTGACAATGGATGAGACATGGCTTCACAATTACACACCAGAATCCAAAAGACAATCAGCTGAGTGGACAGCAGCCGACGAACCGAATCCAAAGCGAGCAAAGACGCAACAGTCGGCCGGTAAGGTGATGGCGTCTGTATTTTGGGATACGAACGGAATAATATTCACTATCTCCAAAAAGGAACCACCATCAACAGCGAGTATTACTGTGAACTTTTGGATCGATTGAAGGCTGAAATCGCAAAGAAACGGCCACATTTGCAAAAGAAAAAAGTGTTGTTTCACCAAGATAATGCACCGTGTCACAGATCGATGAAAACGATGGCAAAATTGAATGAATTGGGCTTTGAATTGCTTACCCATCCACCATATTCTCCAGATTTAGCCCCCAGCGACTTTTTCCTGTTTTCAGATCTCAAGAGAATGCTTGCTGGAAAGAAATTTAAGTCCAATGATGAAGTAATCGCTGATACTGAGGCCTATTTTGACGAGAAAGAGAAATCGTACTATAAAAGTGGTATAGAAAAGTTGGAAAATCGCTATACTCGTTGTATCGCCCTCGAAGGCAACTATGTTGAATAAAAAAATCGAGTTTTGTCAAAATGTTGTTTTTTTCTTACTTATCCTACGGACTTATTGAACGACCTGTTATAAACCAAAATTTGTCTACTACTCTAGCGAAGTATAAGAAAACAAAAAACTTTCATAAACATATGTTTATTAGATTCAGGTTTAGTCAATTTGTTTCTCTAGTTGATCACTATTATTGTTATACTCTAAACAAGTTAGAATTGGATAACAAACTTGTATCGGCGAGAAGAAGATGACCATCTTCACTTGTGTCTATCGACACATTATCTACAATTAATTCAGTGAATTATTTGTGATATTACATCACTGCGATGGAATTAATCCCATCGGCATCATGAATAATAAGACTGAATCTAACAAAATATGGTGTGCAATTTATGAAATTTTTTTGCTATCCACAAAATTGTCGGTCGAACTAGTTTCGAACCGATAAGAACTTTTTATTTCACTTTAAAAAAGTATATCATTCTCATCAGGGCTAGCCGACTAGCTACACTACCAAAAAAATTTAACGTTATATAAACCAAAATTGGTCTACTACTCTAGCGAAGTATAAGAAAACATATATAGACACAAGTCACAAGATAGACACAAGTGAAGATGGTCATCTTCTTCTCGCCGAAACAAGTTTGTTATCCAATTCTAACTTGGTTAGAGAATAACAACATTAGTGATCAACTAGAGAAACAAATTGACTAAACCTGAATCTAATAAACATATGTTTATGAAAGTTTTTTGTTTTCTTATACTTCGCTAGAGTAGTAGACCAATTTTGGTTTATATAGCGTTAAATTTTTTTGGTAGTGTATCTAGTCGGCTAGCCCTGATGAGAATGATATACTTTTTTAAAGTGTAATAAAAATAAAAAAGTTCTTATCGGTTCGAAACTAGATCGATCGACAATTTTGTGGATAGCAAAAAAATTTCATAAATCGCACACCATATTTTGTTAGATTCAGTCTTATTATTCATGATGGGATTACTTCCATCGGAGTGATGTAATATCACAAATAATTCATTGAATTAATTGAATAAAAAGTTTATTCTGTTTTATTTGTTAGAAATATTGATAAATTAAGAAATATTGGGATTGAAATATTTTATTACCTCTTTTTATTTTATTATTTATGGAATCATCTATATACTATTCAGCCACAGTGCAGAATTTCCATCCACCATGTTTTTTAATTTCAATTAAATCAGCTACTGCATCTGCCAAAACAGTGGAGGAAAATCTTCTTAATGTAGGACCCGTATACAGGATGCGTATACAATGTAGGACCCGTATACGAGTTATGATTTGAGATTTGGCAAATTCAGATATAAAGCAATTTTTTTGGAACGTTCCTGAATTTGTTGATTCCGACTACTTGCTTTGTACATTTCCATAAATATTAAAATAAAAAGAGGTAATAAAATATTTCAATTCCTTGAAAATACTGCGATATTGCTAGAAATAAACACAGAAACCGAAGCAACAACAGAAACAGTAAATCAAATCCAATCTCAAATATTCAATCCTTTAAACAATACATCAGTTTTCCACATGAATCAGCCATCTACATCATCGATGAAACCAACCACTACTACTAATCATTATATTAATTGTATTTTCAATATTTCTAACAAATAAAACAGAATAAACTTTTTATAATTTACAAAAACTTTAATAACGTTTAAAATTAAATTTATATTTTCGAACTATTTGCTATTGTCCTCCATCTGTAGGCGAACACTGGCATACAATAAAAATTATTATTTTTAAATATTTGGTATTAACCATCACCTGTAGGCGACCACCGAAACTTATTTATTTTAGTGAGAAAAAAATGTTCAGTCACTAGTTAGAAAACGATTCACTTTCACATAAATTTTACTCTATATTAAAATGGCATTTTCGTAGCTTAAAGTTGAAAAATACAATTGTATCCTACTATAAAAACATACTTCTCCTTTAGTTTTAACAAGTTCATTTTTTGAAATTATTGGGCAACCTTTTCGCTTTTAATTGTTCATATGAATTCCCAAATCTAACAATTTATTTTAAACGTCATAGTAGATATCGTCGGCTACAGAGCATTTACGTGTAACTACAATTTGGAAAAAAAGAAGCTCACAAAACGATTTATTGCGACTCTAAACAAGCTTTTAAAAAAAAGTTACTATCAATAATTTAAAAAAATTGTTTACTATCAATATTGGTTACTATCAATAATTAAAAAAAATTGTTTTTCGGCAAACGGCTGTAAAGTTTAACTTTACTGCCGTTAGGGAGTTAGCTAAAGTCTTACTTTTTAGCCTGACAGCAAAAGTAATGTCTAGCGACAGCAAAAGTAACGCCATTTTTATTTTATATTACGGAGGCTGTAAAGTAGCATTTGTTATTTGTTAGTTTGTTATTTTTCCAAACATATTGTATAACCATGACAACAAAAAATAAGTTGATTCTCATATTATGAAATTTTGAAAAGGCTGCTTTGATAAAAAAATTTTATTCATACAAATTTAAATGTTTTTTTCTCTTTTTTGGAAGTAATTATGACGATACAAATTCATATTTATTAAAAGTTTGATGTATTAATTTCATATTTATAAAAAATTTAAACGTTTGCCGAAAAAAATAGTGTATTTAATTTGGAGCTAAAGTGACTTTTTGTGTTTCGTCTATAATTGTCGGCCTCACTGCGGTCGGCCGTCAAAAAATAGACTCAACACAAAAAGTATCACTTTAGCTCCTAATTAAATAATGTACTATTTTTTTTATTTATTGATAAACAAATTTTCTTTTCAAGGTTGTTTAGAAGCGCGATAAATCGTTTTGTGAGCTTCTTTTTTTTCTAAATTGTAGTTACACGTAAATGCTCTGTAGCCGAACTTCCTTTCCATTTTTCTAAAATGTAGATACACGTACATACTTTGTAGCCGACGATATGAGGATACGCTACCATATTTAGAAGAATTTATTTACATGGCAAACAAAAAATAATTATGTCCAGCTTCAAACTATTTATTTTTATGGCATACTTGGTATTACGCCCATCATATTATGACATCGCTTTTGTGCGTTATAACTTTCATAAAACCCTTGTTACAAATATGGCCATTTTACTAATAAAACCATATGAAAATATCGAGGGGCTGAAATCTCAAGAATCTGAGATATCTCTGAGACTTTGGTCTGTGTTAAAGGTTTTTAAATAATTTTCGGTAGAAGACTTATGAGTATGTACACTGTTTTTAGTTTTGGATAGATCTGTATATTAAACATAAAACAAAAAAACTGCTAGGGATGAATTTTAATTTTATTCGACCACACCTAATTATTTAAGTGCATGGAGCTTGGTTACTCGATATTAAACTTGGTTTGATTCGACTCATTGAAACACCAACATAGAAAGATATTGAAAATGCAATGATGTGGATGATTGAACGCAAATATTTTGCTGTGAAAGACGACGAAGCTGTTGCAAAATTTGCATGATCGAAACAATATTTAAATGAAGCACCACCACCATCTACATCGTCCACTCAAACAATATGGATAAATTTTTCATCATTTTGCTGATCAATTGCTACTGTACAAAGAACTGGCGACAATAATCGAGAGAGTCTTTTCCCATGTAAACGACCTATGGACGCCAGAAAAAGGAGCGCTAAAAATTTAAAACGTTTGCATTCGAGTTATGGTCAACTTCAACTGGCAAAAAAATTTCTGAGTTTCACAACAAAATCAAGAATGACAAAAATTTTTTAGACAAAATACGTCAAGGGGCTAAATACCGTACGAAGCCAAAAGATTTGTTCAATTTTTCGGCTACCAAGGTCGACGAAACAGCTGAAGATGGCAGTTCTGATGAGTTTAACAACGACAAAGACGTAATTTTTAAATAATATTTTTTTACAGTAATCTTCAGTAATTTTTTTGTAACTTCTAACAATAAATGTAAATTGTAAATTGTATGCAAAGGAACGCAAATTGCTGTATTTGCATTTCCTTCTTTATAATTTTTTCCCGTATTTGACTCAAAACATAGTCTAACACGACCTGATATTTACCAACTCAACTGTTCCTATTAGCCCAAAAAACTTCTTAGAAAACCTCATTTGTTTTGGAAAAACGACATTTAATCTGCAACAACATGATATTTTCCAAGTGTTCCTATTAGTTGGGAGTAGCTGCAGCTGGAATCACACATCTCATATTTTATGTATGCCAATTTCAAAATTGCCAATGTCCAATTTCATGTTCAATTACAAGCATGATCAAATACATGGTCCACTTTCATGGTTTCCAAATATTTACCTCTATTTGTCAAATGTTTGTAGTCGAAAATGTTTCCCATATGTTTGTGCAAAAAATTGAGTAACAAAATGTGAAACTGACTTAACACACTGATATCTACAACGACATTTTTCAGATTATTTATGGTACAAAAAGTTGAACTTTAACATCCTAGGACTTTATAAAATTTTATAAAGTCCTAGGACGTTAAAGTTCACCCTTTTGAGCAAAATTTAAAACTCATTTCTTTTTGTTTTAATAAATTTCCAGTATGAAATAAAATTTTGTATTTACCTCAAACGAAAAGTGTTTTTAAAGGTACTCACTAGTAAACAACTAGCTTGTACTTTAAAGTTTCACTTTTCGTTCTAGATAAATAAATAACTATTAAATCAAACATGTATGCAAAAACACAATTAATGAGTATTTATTTGGTATTTTTTGTATTAAATTTCTAGATATTACGATGTGTGAATTCATAGGATGAGAGAATATTTCGTTAACATCTAAGTCAACATTCTTTTCTAAAGGAATTTTAGAGGAAATGAAAAGTTATTTCGAATTGCAAAATTCAAGTGATTTCCAATATGTACTTAAGCTTAATTGTTCTCAAAAACCAATCTGACAATTAATGAGTTTTTTAACACTTTTTAGGTCTTTATTCACGTTTATGGCAGCGTCTCTCCGGGCAGGATTAATTCGTTCGTGCATTTTACCTTTTGAAGGAAGGGGCTCGAACGACTTGTGCAGAAAAACTATTTATTGGGTTACTGGTGATTTTTAACAATTCGTTGATATAAATAAAAAATAGGGATGGGGACAATACTGAGCCTTGAGGTAAACCAGCGTTAATTAGTTTAGACTCAGAAGAAAATCCGTCTAAGGAGACCGAAATGTATCGGTTGGATAGAAAATTTTGAATCAGCTTCCCATTGGGATGAAAACCATACGCAACGAGCTTGTTGATTAAGTTGGCATGCCAGACTCGATCGAATGCCTTGGAGATGTCTAAAGCGATAACGTATGTTTCACCACCTTTATCAAGTATGCTGTTCCAACAATGCGCTACATAGTTTAATAGATCGGTAATTGATCTTTTGTTTCGAAAGCCATATTGGCTGTCGGCTATTAAATGATTTGCTTCCAGAAATTTTGAAATGTGTGTATTAATATAATGCTCGTAGACTTTGGATAGGACCGATAGTAAAGCTATTGGCCTATAATTTGAGATATTGGATTTTGGTCCTTTTTTGGGGACGGGCTGGAATTTGCCAACTTGCAGCACGAGGGGAAATATACCAGATTTGTAGGCCAGGATTGGTAGAATATTTTAGTAAAAGTTGGTGCAAGTTTGTGGCTAACATCAAAACTAAAATCATTTCTCAAAAATATTTAAAATTTAGCAGGCGATGATTTCGTTAACATTTATTAAAAAAAACAAAAATTATATTTTTATTATTCGGATTTTGTTTTTTTCCAAATTGTTTAAGTTCTTATTTTTCGTGTTAAATTAAAAATGTAATTCTCTAATATTGAATCGCCTCTCGCCTATTTGATAAATACAATAAGGGAAATTTTATGTAGCTTATATAAGCGATTTCGTATAAATACAATTAAACTCTGAAATGTTATTGTGTTTTGAGTGAATCTAATTTATATTCGTGCTACTTAATAATGGTTCAATACCATTAGTGAATGTGGAAGCTACTGTACCTGAAGATTTTGGAAATAAATTTAATTCATCATATGGTTGATACAGCAACATTTTTTCTGCTGCCTTTTGTGTTTAATAATGAAAATTCAGCTTAATCAACACATTCAAAGTAACTCATTATATTGGATACAACATCTCGTATCATCATATTTATCTCCTGGAAAATTCAACGCCACTGGCAGCCAGCCTCTATATTAAAATCTACCTCCCCTCAACATAGTATCATCCAAAAGTTCTTTAGAAAAGATTTTTAAAATAATGGGTGGAATATTGTCCATTCCTGAGGCTTTGTTGATGTTTAACCCCTTTAAAAGTTTAGCGACTATTTTGGTCTCCTGCAGATAGGATTTGGGGTATTTCTTTAGGAATTTCCAAAACAGTGGAATTCAGAGCAAAGCGTTCAGCGAACAAGTTAGCTTTTCTTGCGGGATCATTGACGATTAGATCACCATCAATAATAGGGGGAATAGAAGATTTTGTACCAGAATTTAAAGAATTAATGGCACTGTAGAAACTCTTGTCAGAAATAGACATAGACGTAAGTTCTGAAGCTTTCGCTCTGTCAATTTCAGACTTTTCGTTTGAGATAATCTGGTTAGATATTGTGTTGGCCTTCAGATATTTTGATCGATTAGCGGGAGTTTTGTTATGAATCCAAATATTAAATGATCTACGATTGTTTCTAAGTTCCGTTTTGGCAGCTTTCGAATGCAAGTATTTTTTTTTTTGGGGTTTTACTATGGAGAAAGGGACAAATTTATTGATAGCAAATTGAATGGTTTCTGTAAAGTTTTGAGCAGAAACATTTACATTGTGTAAAAACAATGACGGTCGAAAGGGAAACCATGGAAAAAAATTTGAAGACCACTCTTATCCATTTTTGAGTAGTGAAATATTTTACGGGGTTTGGGAGCTGTAGTTTTAAGTAAATCAGGTTTGATAACTGATGAAAATAAATAATGATCAGAATTTCCAATACTACCTTTCGCGACATCGACACTCGTAATATCTGGCATTGTGGTAAGATAGAGATCTAAAAGAAAAATGATTCTTCGATAACTAGAAGTGAAATATTAATTAAGTAAAGCATTATGTCATTTTCTAGGTGACCACTGAAAGAAGCTCTTGGTGAGCAAACAATATCAATTGTCTAAATTTGTTTATTTTTGGCACTTTTTCATTATACAGATTTCATTATAAGCTTACGATCGAGCGCTGGACGAGCAAATTCAATACAACCTATCGCAATCAAATGGATTATTTTTAAGATATGTTTTTGACTGCTCTCATGCAATTTAACAGTTGTTCAAAGTTTTTCTTTTACACCACGCCAAGGATAACAAAAACAGGCCTATAAAGCAGACATATGAACGGCTTTCTCGCATACCACAATCCTCGGTAATTTTCTATAAATTTTGTCATCTTTTTTAGATGAGTTTAACTGTCGTCTTTAATCTTATTTCAATAGACAAATAAGATAACTATTATTGTCTTTTAAAAATAAAGTTAAATCAAAGTTAATATTGATTGGTGAAATTAAAATCACCAAAACGAAAGTTAAAGCAAATTCAAATTCGTTGACTCTCGCCACCGAATTCAGCAAGGTCCTTTTGAACTCTTCTTTAAATATCTGGAATAGAATCTAATTCAGCTTCATGAAAAATATGGAATAGCTGCCCGAGCAAGACCAAATATCATTAACAATAGCTCGGCGGTAAGCCTAAAACTCTAAAAAAAACCTGTTGCTAAACCTGAAAGGATGTGGTTTTATGGTAACCGCTTATGTGGTTGATGTTGCTATTGTTGTCTTCGGCATATATCCTGGTACTCTTAGGGATCAAATACAAAGTGGTATTTGCAACCTCTGGGAGTAAATCCTCAGATATCGGAATTGGTTCTCTTCTCTTGTAAGCGTAAACCACATGAATTTGACCCTGCAACTCTCAAAGGAGTCTATCTCCGTGTCACTGACAAGATTAATTACTTGAGGCTTATCCTGGATAAGCTGGAAACCCAACATTCTTGAAAGAGTAAAGATCACTACTTTTACTTGTGCAAAAGTGCTATTGGACGAAGATGGGGAATCGAACCCCATGATATTCACTGGATATACTGCTCATTTGTTCGACCAATTTTGCTGTATGGAGCGCGATTTAGTGGACGGTTCTAAGTAAAATGGTCAATCAGAAACACACCCACTGAGACACTAGACATTATTCCTCTTTCATCTTACTCCTATTGGCATCTTAGTTAGACGGATGGCCGCCAGCAGGGCAGTTAGTCTGAAGTCTACCGGGATGTGGAGCAGTTGCAATATAGGGTACTCCTCGATTCTAGAAATTAGGAATATTCCTTCAACCACAGAATATTATCTTCCTAAATCATCCTCGGCAGTTGACTTCACAACTGCTTATTCCTTCCAGAGAGGACTGGAAATGTGAATTAGACAAATAAGAAAGTTGGTTGGTTGTGGAGCATTCTGCAAAGAACTAAATATAAATCGCTCTTTTCGCCTACCTCATCAATGTAGTTAGTAACTTTCAAGCTGTACTTGCAGTAAATACAAGAGACCTCACTGGTTGAAGTATAATGCAATATCTGCAAGGAATAAAGGAATCTTTTTGGACAGTCAGGCTTTGTAAAGGTTTTAGAGCCGAGTGTTACTACGTCGAAAGTTGCCTGCAACTATCTGGAATCTCTTAACGAGATGGCTGACCAGTTCAACATCTCCTTGTCCGGGTGTCACAGCATTTTGGTATAATGGGGAAATTGAAGGCCGGCGAACTCGCTTAAAAAGGCACTTCCTTTCTTATGTCACCAAGAACGGTTGAGGTGGGAATACCACTTGCTTCGTACAAACCGCTACTCCAAAAGAAGGCGATGAAGCACCAGTCTCTACAGCTGAGTCATAAATCGTGACGAAAATTACAAACAACAAACAATACCTATAAGGAACACGAAAACTTGAAGAGATGCACAGGCAGGCAGTAGCAGAAACAATATCGAATCATAAGGAAAACATCAACCTCGTCGACCACCTGGATACGTCAGTAAAACTTTTACTTTTATTTTTTCATCGATGTTGGCTCATTTATGACCAATTAGCAGTCTATCTGGAATTATAACCTATTGGATCACACTACAAAACACATTGGTTTAATTGGCCTAAGAATTTTACAATACTAGAAGACAGAACATTAAGAATCAAACCCAAAGAAGCAGCAATATGAAAATAATTGATAAACATTTCGGTGTGTTTGACTACACCATATCTTTGTGTCTATATAAATCGTCTAATGGGCAGATGGACTTTAGATGACCTTTAATATTTAATCTTTCGTTATATCATGTGTGTGCGTGTGTGTTCGTTTATATCATGTCAAAAACAACACCGACTAACAACAATGTCTTGTCATCATCGGCTGAAGTAATGTTTCTCTGGCTAAGACTTTCAAATCACTTGAGCATGGTGCAACATATATTGACTTGAAAAAAATTATGCGAAAACCTCACTTATGATTGTATTTAAGCAAATCGATGGAGTTGAATTCATCCTTAAAATATCTAGGATCTTAACGCGACATCATATAAACAGATATTAAAGTTACAATCGCTACAGTTAATCGATTACCGTATATGTATACTAAACTAATAACATCAAGCTCTAGGTCAGCAAACAATTATTATGTTAACCCTTATTCAAACGATTGCACGAAAACATATATGTAATTCTGAACGTAAAATATTATATTATACTTTTGAACAACAAAACAAATAGACAATGCACGACCGGAAACAAGTTTGAAAGCAGACAACTTCTATGCAGACTAGCTATTAGAAGTATCCGGTTTAACCGTTTGGGTGTGATTAGATCTGTTCTACGAGTCGAAAGAAGGCCCAGCATGATAAACAACTATATGTTAGTATTTAGTAAGTCAGTAAAGGTTCGCCTTAAAAATAGGGTAAACATGAGATATTAGCGGAATCTAAGATCGTTAATTTAATTTAATTGATTTACGATTGATTTACTCTAGGAATTGTTCAAAATATTTTAATTTGTTGACATACAGAACCCTTTCGACAAAAAGCCGGTTACGCAAGTAATAGGTCATAGCACAAAATGTTTAACAAAAACTAAGAAAATTTAATTTTTCCAAACAAGTATGATCTACCAGTATGATCTACGAAAAACATTATTTTTTAGAACTCGATAAATCAATCAAAATATTTATTTAAACAATTCCACACGTTAGAATAATTGACGTTTTTTTATATTTGCTTATAATTTAGATAACGTTATCTTGAGTTATTTGCACGTAATATTTTGTACTTTTAAATATTCTAATTTTTTGATATATTATCAATGCGATTGCAGTTTACTTTGGAAAATATTATTATCATATTTTTTGCTTAGGCTTGGCAACCTCTCCTAAAAATGTAATACAAGCCTGTTACTTTATAAATAATCTAACGATCGACTCGAAAAAAAAACTTAAAAATAGCTGAAAAAATAATGAAATTAATTTCAACAAACCGTTTGACCTTACAAAACTTTGGATTGAGTTCGATAGAATATTAAGATTAAAAAGTTGATGATATAGGTGTTTTGATACGCGATATTTAAATTTAACAATGATTCGAAGTTTTTGTATTATAATTTTTTTTGTAACGGTTTCATCATTATCAGTTAAAAAAACAAAATACATAATAATTTCTCTATTAACACGTCATAATTAAATTACATCAAGGTCATCAGTTTTTCAAATATAAAGTTAACAAATAATTATTTAGGTATATTAGTTATATATTTATCTATCATTTTGTAGTTTTATACAGTACTTAACGAAATGAGATTGACAATGATATCATTCAAGATTTTTCAAAACGGAACGATAATGACTAAATAAAATTACAAAAGTTTAATTTTTGTTTAGAATATTTATGCAAGAAACTCAAAATTTTATCTTCGATTGTTATTTCTTCTTCTTACCTTTTGTGTTAAAATGATCAACAAACGGCGGAAAACGCTTATGAAATCAAAGAACAAATCAAGCGAATGTCCAACGTAGTCCCGACTTCCAAGACGGTATTTTTCCATTATTGCTTGTGTATCATATAAAATGAATGTTGACATAACAACCAATCCAATATATAGTTGAGCTTGAAAGATCATTGTTGATCTGAAGAATAGATTTGCTAATCCAAATATTGCCATTGTGTTTAGGACACTCATTAAAATACCACCAAGGAACAAGAATTGTCCTCGATCAGCTAATAGAGAAGCAATACTAAATGATACAAATACAACACATGTTCCAACTAAAGCTGAAATCACAATTTGAGGATCGACAAATATAACATGATCTAAAAGTGGTCCCAATGTATGTCCAGAACAAAATCCAAATCCGAGTAACATTCCAAAACGTGCATACAAATTTTTTCCATTATCTGGGGTGAAGTGTAAACCCAATACAAGCCCAAGTGATGCAATTGCACTCAATAATCCAGCTTCCCATATTCCAAACAAATGAAAATATGATCCAATACATGCAAGAGCAATTGTGGCAGTAAGACTACTGTAAACCTTAGCCAAATGATGTCTCACACCTGGCTCTCTACAAAAAACACATTCAATAAATATTACATCACTAAATAAATAATCTACAAAAAAAAATAATTGTAAATATAACTTACATTTTAATATTCAAGTTCTGTGCAAACTGTGTAAATGCTGTAGCAGCCATGGTTAAAAAATTTATGACAATTTATTTAATTTATTAGTACAAAAAATTATTTCAAAATATCAAAAGATAATGATTTTATTTTAAATATTTGAAAGCGTATACGATGAATATTAATGATTTACTACGATTAAAATTTACTTGCGTTTACCAATTACAATTTATTTTAATTTTTACACTGACTAATTTTCTTCTCGAATTCACTTTTGTTTTTAAAATGTCAGAATGACGTATAAATAGAAAAGACACGTCAGTACTAAAAAGTGTGAATGGTAGATAGAAGATGGCAGCGTATGTAGAATAAAATCATCTTTTCCACTTTTGTTTTGAAACTATCGTTTTTCTTGATAGGCAGCAAGTAAAATAATAATATCCTCAATCTATGATCCAGTAGCTAAATTCTGGTTGTATGGAATTATTTCGTGGAATGAGATTTCGTACTAAATGAGATTTTTGCATTCCGGTGAAGTCGAATGAGAAAATAAATTCCGCATTTGTGGGATGAACTGTCAAATTATCTCGTCAACAAATTTGTATATGAAATGAGATTCTTTGCTTTGAAATTTTGTATAGAGGCACAGAAAATAGAAAGAGTATACCCAGAAAACACATTTACGTCATTGTGATATCAAAATGACATCACGCTAAGTCACATCTTATGTAAGATTTGGGTCATATATAAGTCATATGTATATCATTATTTCCCACTTGTTTACGTAATTGAACATGACATAACAATAATGATATAACTATGACATAAATGTGATGTCTGTGTAGATATTCGTGACGTTGTTATGATATAAGGTTGATATCATAGTTATATAAATTTTTTTGTGATGTATTCTTTTTTTTACTTAAAAAACAAATTTAATAACAATTAAACGAAAACACTTACCCGTCAGTCATTCATTGGTCACAACTTACCTACTGTTGTAGAACCTGCTAGGAAGCAATAACTAATTATACGCAAAATTTTTCAAACTATATACAATTAAAATGGATATACCTCTAGTGAAATTTAACAAAATCATAATAAGGTCATATTTTTGTCCAAATTATGACATCATATCAAAGTCAAATTTAAGATCAGTGTGATGTCATAAAAGCATCATATAAATGATACCAGGATATAGTCATGACGACTGTCAGTTTTATGTCAAATTTACGTAACAACTACATCACATATATATGACGTTCGTGTGATGTCATAATTACGTCTTGTGTTCACTGGGATATAATAGAGAAAAGAATGCCGAAAAAAGATAACGATAAATCAAATTTAAATTTTAGTTGATTTGTGGCGATTTTTGCACATGTTTCCCGAAACACATTTTGCTTTGAAGTTTATATAAATTAGTCATTTACTTACATTATGTCAGTAGCAGAATAATTAGTTTAAATTAAAATTATAGTTATCTTTTAAATACATAATTAAATAATTATAGTAAATGTATATATCAATAAATGTTGTCTACTATCAATCAAATAGCCTGTCAAGTTCAAGAAATACAATATTCTGTAACAGTTCGTTTATGGTTTTGGAAGGTTTATCATTAAAAATTAAAATGGTTGAATGTTCCATCGTCATAGTTCCATCAACATTCCATGTTCCATAGACATTAAAATCTAAATAATATACTCTATTTTTCTAATCGTTATAAGGATTTCTTCAACAACAGTTTCATCAAACATACAATACATGAAACACAAATACATGAAATACAAAAACAAGTAAATAAACTGACAGCTTAATTCCATTTTCAAAAATTTGTACTAGCTTAGAACTCCCTGGTTAAACATTCCAATTCAAACCTATTGAATCTTATTAAATCCAATATATTTTCAATAGGATTAAATCGGATTGAATTGGTTTAATAGGAAGACTTCGATCTACCAATTAAAATTCAATCGGAATGAATGGGATTCAACAGGAAAAGAGGTTCTATAGGATTCTAATGGAAATTTCCAATTGAATTTTAATCGGAAATTAAGAGATTTAGACTGCGTTCGAATTCATGCTAAATTGTACTAAAAGTGCTAATTCGATTTAGTCAACTTTTTATTTGACTAAATCAATATTTTGTTTCTAAATGATTATAAAGAAATTGATGTTTTTATCAGTATCAGACCACTTAATTACATAAATTTAAATTAAAATTGGGCGATTTTGTTAAATCAAGTTTAGATTTAGCAGTTTAGTACAATTTAGCAGCTAATTGGAACCCAGTGATAGGAAAAAGGAACTTAATTAATTTTTTAATTTTTTTCTAATTAAACAATCTTATGAATTTAACAGGATTTAATTGGAAAAGATTTAATAGGAATGAATAGGATTAATCGGAATTCTGCAATGGAAATTTCCAATTAATTCCTATTTATATACATTTCCTATAGAATCGTATCCATTCCGGTTGAAAAATAAAACAGAGATATTTAATAGGAATGAATAGGATTGTATTGGAAATAGATTTTTTGAATAGGAATTAATTGAAAATTCCCAATGCAGAATTCCGATTAATCCAATTCATTTTTTTTTCAATTGGTTTCAATTGGAATGTTTAAAGCCGGGCATTCACATACAACGGAAACAGAAACCGAATTTCATGCAAATTTGACAGATAAAAATTCGGTTTCTGTAAAATTTGTATGAAATTCGATTTCGGTTTCTGTTTCCGTTGTATGTGGTTTCAAGCCTTAACCAGGGCTTGTACTAAAAACGATATTTCGAAAAGAGAACGAGTATACCAACTAGTGAAATGGAATTATTTTGTGAGAAATCAAAATTCGAGATAAATAATAATTTCATTCCACTTCATTGTTTCTCACAGAACCAGAATCGAGGTACGGGCAATAAAAAACCAGAAAAATTAAATTCAGGTTTCGTTTAAGATAACGTTAATTTGACTTGCGTGAAATGATCTAGTTAATCGGATTGCGTTTCGAAATTAATTATGATTAACCGCAGTAACTCCAAATATCGTTCCATAACTAACCAGAGAAGCAGGATGAAACTATCCAATACCTCTGGAATAATTCCATACGTCTAAGGCAATGGAGGAATTATTTTGAATTGTTTAACCAAAAGAGAGACTATTATTACAATAATGCTAAAAGTTGGATAGAAACGACTGTTAGTGGTACTGATATGTGGACTTACAAAACACGGTGATTCAGAAAACACTGCGAGAATATTCGCGTAAAGGAAACAGATGAATGTAGATTTTGTCAATTAAATGAAATGCATACATTCTAAAAAATTAGAAACCTTTCATCCACAAACGAAAGAATCTCCATGGAGCGTGCTGTAGCGATAAGAATAACCTACATAGTACAGATAAAATTCTTTTCATATCCTTTAATTTCTATAGGAGGCAATAATTTCTGTTATCTAAGTGAGAATTGGCCGATAAGCTCTCCCTGGTTAAACATTCCAATTCAAACCTATTGAATCCTATTAAATCCAATATAATTTCAATAGGATTAAATCGGATTGAATTGGTTTAGTAGGAAGACTTCGATCTACTAATTAAAATTTAATCGGAATGAATAGGATTCAACAGGAATAGTAGATTCTTGTATGAGCTTAGAATGAAGGCAATTCTTCACGAGGATGAAGTTTCCCGAAATGAGCGTAGCGAGTGGAGGGAATTATCCGAGTTAAGAATTGCCATCATCCTAAGCGAATACAAGATGCTATTTTATCGACGACTGTAAAATATTTTGTTTAATTTCCAGTTTTCATGCAAAAATTTGTATCGCCATATTGAAATAAAAACATCAAAGATAGAGAGAAACAAAACAAGTTTGTTGTTTAATTTGTTAGGGAAATATTTAATAAACTATAGAGCTGTTAAAGAATTTTAATCAAATTCACTAGTGGTGGAATGAATACAATTACAATGGAAGACATTAGACATACGCATGGAAAGCATATATTCTTTAGCAGTCGTGGATAAAAGAGGTTCTGTAGGATTCTAATGGAAATTTCCAATTAAATTTCAATCGGAAATCAAGAGATTCAATATGAAATACGAACTTAGAAAAAATTGAACAATCTATGAATTTAACAGGATTTAATTGGAAAAGATTTAATATAGTGTTTGCAATCTTGGTATCCGGGTACCCGGATACCCGGGTATTTAGGAAGATTTTTCGGGTATTTAATATCCGGATATTTCAGGCAACAACAAAAGGTGCAGCTTTTTCTCAATAAAATTTACAAAATAAAATTCAGCTCATTCTCTTTTTGCAAATTTGAATTATTCTTTTTACTAGTTGTTGACTAAAATATAGTGCTCATATATATTTTAGAGAAGACTGGGAGTCGGCACTATTGGTCTATAATTTGAAATATCACATTTTGTTCCTTTTTTCTGGAACATTTGCCAACTTCTAGCACGAAGGAAAAAATACCAGATTTATCTGTAGGATTTATAGATAAATTTCAAAATTTACAACATCGTCCCAAAACGCCCAATCCTAAACCATTAGTTATTGATTGCGAATTCTATTTCATATATTATCTACAAAGTCATCTCAATTTGATTTGTTTTGTTCATTGAATTAATTCAATGATGTTGTTAGTACTAATTCAATTTTTTTTTCACTATCAATAAAAATCATGTACTATATGCAGCCAACATAAGCAGCATGTTTTTTTCGATAAACTACCCCTGCTTACCAGTTATTTTTTATTATTTATAAAATGTCAAAATTATGACGTTAGTGCTCATACAAAATGTTTTAATTTTAATTTTTAATTCTAATTATGTCGAATAAACGAAAACTAGAGGAATATCAAGATCCGGATTATCAAAATTTTAATAGTAATAATTCAAAACGTAAAAAAGATAATGAATCATCAACGAAATTAATACAACTTTCTCAAAATGAAAAAATTGAAAAAATCAAAACAATAGTTAAACGTGAATTTCAAAATGAATTAATACAAAAAGAACAAGAAATTCATAAAATTGAAACAAAATTAGCTCAAGCAAAACATATATTACATCGTTTACGTTTTGCAATTGTTGCAAACTTTTATTCTAAAAAAAGTTTAGTTAGTGAATCGAATAGTGAGTTAGTGAATGGAACAAGTGAATTAAATTCTGGTAATGAAATTAATAATAAAAAACAACAAATAATTCATCCTTCATTGAAAAAATTAATTGGTAAAGCTCCTATTGATTATGATGAGATTTTACAATATCGTCCGGCCCCTATTCGACAAGCTGCGAAAACAGCAAAAACAACCATTAGGGAGAAGTTTAAAAAAGTTAAAAAAGAAAATAATATAGTTAGAGTAGAAAATGGTAATGAAATAGTTAAGGTACCGCGCTACATCGAACCAGTACAAAAAGAAACTCGTATTCCAACGATTAACTCATCTCGTGGTAAAAATCAAATTCGTCATTTAATTGTTGTTGGCAATACATCCAAATACATTGGTGATGAAAAGTCGGCGGATGGTGTTACACATAAATGGTTGGTTTATATAAGAACTAAAACGGAACAACCTATAGAAAATATTGTTTACAAAGTTAGATTTTTTTTGCATCCTTCGTATAAACCAAACGATGTTGTGGAAATACTTCATCCTCCATTTCAGCTATCCCGACGTGGTTGGGGTGAATTTCCAATTCGTCTTCAGCTTTATTTTAAGGAAGATTTAAATCAAAAACCAATTCAAATTATCCATAGCTTAGTTTTAGATAAAAAATTAACAGGATTACAAACAATGGGAGCTGAGACTGTTGTTGAGATATGGTTAAATTCAAATTTACCCAGTAATATCGAAATGGAAGAAATTGAATTCAACGAAAGTTCTATTAGTACGAAACAAGAAGAAAATATGAAAATAAAACAAGAAATTGTTATCAAACATGAAACAATTTCGGAAGGAAAAATAAGTTTGAACTCACATGAAATTGATGATGTCCCACCAAAAATCGAACCACCAAAACCGGAACCATTAAAACTAAACACAATACAAAAGAATGGTAAAATTTATATAGTCGATCCTAATAAATCCTTAAAGCCGAAAATACAAAACCAAGTTTCATTATTAAAACCAAATTTTAATATTCAACATAAATTAAACGTAGTTCTAACGGATCATGATTATGCAGGATCAAACTGTAAATATGCAGCTCCACCAGCGATATACATGAAACGACAACAAATAAAACCGTCTGCCATAAAAACAAAAAATTATCCTTCTTCAATAAATCATAGAGCAATTTCGGTTATTAAAACAAAATCGGTTTTTCCGAATAAGAATAATATAAATAGATTCAACAATAATAATAATAATATTATAAATTATAAAAAAATATTAGAAACAACTTATTTAAATAAAATCAATTTTAACGATGATATTCGCTTCGACGTAGAATTTCTATTGAAAAAATTACCAATCGTTAATAATTTGATGAAAAACGATAATTTAAATTTAAAATTTAATTTTCCGTTTCAAGTAGAAAGTTTGGATGTTTTTTTAAAATTATCGAAAATCAAACAAATTAATTATGAATGGTTGCGGAGTAAACTAATAAATAATTTACTAAAGAAAAAATATTTAAATAAGAATAACATCAAAATATGGACAACAAAAGAAATATTATTATTTTCGAGATTTCATGGATTTAAACCAGAGAAATTGTTACAGTTTGACTGTCACAATAATAGTAATACAGAACCGAATAATAATAACGATTTCAATGAATTAATTAAGAAAGAACTGAAGAAAAATTACTTGACTTATAGTAACTCAACTCTAACACTTTCAACAAAACTACATCAATATTTAAGTAGTTTTGGTGAACAGAAATTAATTCAAGATGATTTAATTAATATAATTGATGACAATGTAAATGATGACAGTAAAAAGAATAAATTTATAAAAAATCATAAAAAATATAATAATAATAATAATCACAATGAAAATGAGATGAAACTATTTATTCCACTAAGTCAGAATTTAGAAAGAGATGGCAATTTTATAAGTGAAGTGTGTAATCAAATTGGTATACGATTAGAATCAGAAGAAATCATCGATGGTGTAGTATATCCAGCCGCACAGCGGGCATTAATTTTTTGTTTGAAATTCTTTATGGAAGACATATTACGAAGAGCTTGTGCTTCAAAATTTCAGAAAATATCGAATAGGTAAGAATCACATTTAGCTATTTTCTATGATTTATTTTAGGTGAAAATAATACAAAATCGAAGTAATTCGGACGTCAGTCAATATTACGTATATGTTTATAGTTGGAGTTTGTATTATGGTCTCTCTCTCTCTCTCTCTCTCTCTCTCTCTCTCTCTCTCTCTCTCTCTCTCTCTCTCTCTCTCTCTCTCTCTCTCTCTCTCTCTCTCTCTCTCTCTCTCTCTCTCTCTCTCTCTCTCTCTCTCTCTTCTTCTTCTTCTTCTTCTTCTTCTATCTCTCCCTCTCTGTCTTTGCCACTAGACAGCGTTGTATTTAGCATGTTTATTTAATTTGTAGTTGGCGCTGTGTTCACGACATCCTCACAGTGGATCTTCAAGATTCACCAACTTCCAAATATAATATTCCAACACAGCTAATTTGTTAACAGGGAGTTTCAGTTTACCATTTTGTTTGTTAATTATTGCAAATCTTATTTGACCATCTGTTGCTTTAACAACTTCCACTACCCTTCCTATTGACCACTGACTTCGAGCTACATTTGAATCGATGTTCATTGATCCAACGTTTATTGAAACAATTTTTCAGTTGTTGGGTGATACGCCATTATTTTCTGGTACAAAATTTGAGATCTGGTTCTGACGGTGTTTGGGTTGAATTCATATTACCGAGCAAGAAATGATTCGGTGTTAACCGATCGGATCCTCATCTTCATACCAGATGGGAACATAAGTTAATGGTCGACTATTTACTATGTTAGCTGCCTCCAGCATTACACTTCTCAACGTATGTTCTCGTGGATGTTTGTGTTTCAGTGTGGTGTATAAAACCTTTTTAATACTTTGCATCATTCGTTCTCATATCCCGCCCGCACTGGGATCTGCTGCACAATTAAACAGCTACTCAACACCAAATCCTGACAACTCTTTGTATGACGTTTGTGTTAAAAAAATCAGAAACATTACACAACTCCATTTTGATGCCGACTAAATTGGTCCCATTGTCGCTCCGTATTCTCTTGGGCACTCTACGGATGTTAAAAAAATTTCTTAATTCCAACAGTGATTATGATAGGACCAAACTAATCTAACCCGGCGTAGGTAAACGGTGGTTCATATACAGCAAAACGATCTTTCGGCAATTGTCCCATTGTTGAGGTTTTGCATTTTTTATTTTACAATACTGGAATTTAGCTTTAATTTACTTCAATGCTGCACGCACACTTGGTACCCAAAATATTTGACGAATTTAACAAATAACTGTTTCTTGATTTTGGTGGTGTGGATCCTGTGATTGTATGTTATCATCAAAGTAGTGACACTGACATAATGACTTGGAGGTAAAGTTATTGGTCTTCTGGTCTGAATTGGTACGATTGAACATTCATTAATTCTGCCATTTATTTCTATAAGTAATTTACATTTTTCAAGCAGGTTTTGATTAACCTCCATATTAATTGGCTGTTCACGTGTATAACGTTTTTGATATAAAAATTTTGACCCCATTATAAATTTATTTTGACATCGAAAATTAACCAGAAATATCGCACGTGTGGGTTCATCGGCTTCATTGGGATCCAATTCGAATCAGCTGATTTTTGTAATTGTTAATATTTCCACAATTTTATTTTACATATCAATTCTGGTACTGTTTCATCCCAACTAATTTTGTTACTCCATGTGGATTGCAGTATTATCTTGGCGTAAATATAATAATGGCCTAAAAATCCAAATGTATCAAATATTGACATTGTTATTCTAAGCATTTCCCGTTTTGTTAATGGTTGTTTCATATTCCTTAGTGCTTCTGGTATTTTGTGGTAATGGAATTTAAATATCAACTGATCGTTTATAATTCCAATGCATTCCTAATATTTTTTCGGACTTTAATTCATTGGTTTTCATAAACAGATTGTGGTTTGAAACAAAATTTCTCAATGTGAAACCACCTTTCTTATGAATTTGTGTTACGCATTGCCTTATTTTGATTGCTGTTGATTCATAAATGAAACTTTTCTCGTAATCATCATCATAATGATTCTTGACGATAGTTTCATATTCATCTGGGTGCGTTGATTCAAAGCGTTTGGTATTAATATGTTTTACGTATTGTGCCATTGTTGCACTACAACTTGCAAAAAATCATAGACGTATATTCATATATTTGTAATAAATTATTATCGTCTCTTCTTCATAAGAAACTTTGTAAACGTTGGTCATCATCTGATGCTTTTATTTGACAAAACATTTCTTTTATATCGGCACAAACTGTGACTGGTCACGAAATTACTTAAGTACTGATATCATTGTCTGATTTAAGTCTGGCCCTTTTATTAATTGCGAATTTAGACAAATGTTATTGACTTTTGCTGCCGCGTCGAATACAATGCTGGCTTGCTAGGGTGTATAACTGCGAAATGAGGCAAATACCAAGTACGTGACGTTTCGATTCTGGACCCTTATATTGATTAAATGCGGGCGTAGTCTTTTTCTATAAAAAGCGACATTTTATTCTTGTATGTATTTGCATATTCGGGATCTTTAATGAACCTTTTTCTAAATTTAATAATCAGGCTTTATTGTAGTTTTTTGGAGTATTTTGTAAGCTCATTCATCATTTGTTGGATTCGCTACGGTTGTGACTTTGACACCAACATTTTTTTTCTCGTAATCATGGACTATTTCATTTAATTCTGTCTATTTTCATGTTCATCATTTTAAATTGTAGAATTTATTAATAATATATGACCTTCGTTGGCATACAAATCTTCTTGTGGGCAATATATAATCCAACCAAGTACAAGTACTGTTTCTACAACTATATGACCATTTGATAATCACCCAATATAAATCTTTCCAAGACCCAGGCGTACATTATGCAGGCCAATTAAAACACGGGGCCTTGCGTTTTCATAATTTCTCCTAGCAGACGTGATTCTTTAGTGTACCTTTGAATTAGTTGATTAAAATACATCGACTGATTTGGCAATTTCAGATTTTGAACATTGTGAAAAGATAATTCTTTGCATCCACGATCTACTCATTTAATTCTAATTTAATTAGTTCCAATTAATTACTCTTGTATTTATGTATTTATATCTCGGCTTTGTACATTGAACCAATGAATTGTAATATTATCTTTCTTGTACGGCAATTGTAGTTCATCCACTAATTCATCATCTATCAAACTACTTGAGGATGCTTCATCTAGTATTGCAAATGTTTTTATTGATTTATTGATACGGCATCTCCATATTTATTTGTTGTGGTTCCACACCCCTGCCCTTCTTTATAATAATGAGTGTATTTATCTCTATTGTATTTGACGCGCATTTCTGTTTACGTATTTCTTTAATAATATAAATATATTGTATAATAATATAAGTACTTTAAATAATAAATATGTCTGTGTTTGTTATGTTTTGTGATACTTAATTAAATTTAGAACATTAATTTTCCACTTGGAATGAACCCGTAGTCGAGGTATGTCATTAAATTATGTATAATGTATGGTTAATAAATTTATAATGTTAGTGTTAAATACATATTGTAAATTTTCTTGAATTAAATATTTAAAGTAAATCAATCATTAATCATTATTTTTCTTAAATAATCAAGTCTTTTCCATAACATTGTTGACAGCGGTGGGATTCGAACCCACGCCCTCGAAGAGACTGGTTTGCGTACTATTATTTGCATAGCATACTGTCAATCTCTTGTTACTTTACGCAAATGACTTATTTAATAAGTTTAATAGAAAATTAAAGAAAACAAAGTTTTTTATAATTTTAATGTTACTCTATATATATTCCAGCTTGTTAGGCCATCTTCTGGAGTAATTACTCAGAGATTGACATTATATTATTTGAAAACTTACGCCAAGTGCCAACGGCAAACATTGTTAATTATATTATTTGCATTTTTGATTTTTCGTAGTATGTTGAACCATATTTTCATAGTGATAACGTAAAATTTCTGCATTATTATGATGACGTAACTTGATTTATTTTTTGTTGCGTTTTAATATTAATTTTGATAAATTTTTAATATTCCAATCATCCGATTTTTACTTGGACTTGTGGTTTTTAAGGTATGCATGGGCTTAGTATTTCAAGAATTTTCACAGTTTTAATTTCGCTGTCACCAATGTTATGGAAGACATGATTATTTAAGAAGATAAATAATTAATGATTGATTTACTTTAAATATTTAATTCGAAAAACTTTACATTTACATGTATTTAACACTAACATTATAAATTTTTTAACCATATATAAGATAATATAATATAATTTAAGCACCTACTGAAGCTAAGACCGTCGACGAGAAGGATAATTTCTACATAGCACTGGAAGACGTTATGAAACAAACACCAACACGCGACTTCATTATGGTTCTTGGTGACTTTAATGGACAGGTTGGAAGAGATATCTCTTATGGAAATATGGTGGGTCCCAACAGCTTGCATTTGAATTCGAATGATAATGGTGAGAGAATGACTGAGTTTGCAATATCAAATTATTTGAGAATTGCCAGTACGTTCTTTCCGCATCGATCGATTCATAAGTAGACTTGGGTCTCACCGAATGGAAACACTCGAAATCAAATTGATCACGTTCTAGTAACAGCGTTCTGGATGTGCGATCCTTTAGAAGTGCATACATTGAAAGTGACCACTTCCTTGTATGTGCAACGATAAGGTTCCACTTCCCAAATCCAGGCATTCCAAAATTCAATCAACGGAAACGTTTTAACATCTCATCATTAAAGAATGCTGAAACAGAAAAGAGATAGCAAATCCATATTGCCGAAACATTGGATACATCAGAAACCATTAATGGAGACGTCGATAAGTCATGGTATTTGCTCAAAGATGCTGTTTTAAGCGCTGCTGAGGGAATACTTGTACGACCACAGAACCACTCCCAGAAGCCATGGATCAAGCATGCCTTGACGCTATTCAATACAAAAGAGATTGCTATCTGAAGTGTCTACAAGGACGCAACACCAAGTCCACGAAGGAGAACTATAAACTGGCAAGACTAGCCGTTACAAAGCTATGCAGACGAACGAAGAGAGAATGGTGGAAGAGACAGTGTGAGGAGATTGAAAGCTTCAATAAGGAACATCAATCGCGTAACTTCTTTCAACAGGTTAAAACCTTAAAGAAGGGCCCTCAAACTAGATCCACTGCTATTCAAAACGAAGATAATAGTAAACGAAGATACAAGTAGACCTTAAAAATATTTTAGATACTTGGGCCGCTTATTCTGAGAATCTTCTCAACTTAAGTGACCAGCAACAAGTCGGGCGACAAGCAAAGCTTATTCGTGTGTCAAAGGTACATGTAGACGAACCAACCAAAGAGAAAATTGAAGCGGCGCTGTCAAAATTAAAACCCAATAAAGCACCTGGTATCGACGATATAACATCCGACATGATTGTACATGGTGGCGAAACTCTATCCTTAAGATTGTTTGAACTTGTTCAAATGATCTGGAGGACTGAAACCATGCCACAGGACTGGAACACAGCTATGCTGATACCAATCCATAAGAAAAATAATCGCCTACAATGTGCAAACTACAGAGGAATCGCTCTCCTTTGCACAGCATATAAGATCTTTTCCTACATTTTGCTATCCAAAATCAATCCTTTTGCTGAACAACCGTTTGGAGAATATTAGTGTGGTTTCCGGCGGGGCCGAGGTACTACCGATGCACTTTTCTCGATAAGGATGATTTTGGAAAAGTGCCGAGAGTTCAACATACCTGTGCACTAACTCTTCATTGATTTCAGGCAGGCCTACGACTCTTTTGAACGAGAGACTCTATTGTCTGCTCTGGTGTCAATGGGAATTCCTGGTAAACTGGTATCACTATGCAAAATGACAGTACAGAATTCTCAATGCTGTGTACGAGTAGAGAACGAAATATCAAAATTTTTTAAAGTCGACTTCGGTTTAAGACAAGGTGATTCTATCTCTCCTATACTTTTTAATTTAGCCTTGGAATATGTGTGCCGCCAAAAGAAACTACCGACTAATAACAATATCTTGTCAATAAACTCAGTACAGATGATTCCTTACGCTGATGATGTTGTCTTCCTCGGCCGAAGTGAAGCTGTTATGAGTGAGACTATCAAGTCGCTTGAGAGTGGTGCTAGAAAAATTGGTCTGCAAATTAACTACAATAAAACCAAACATATGAATGTTTCAAGAGAGGCTGAGAAGAAAGATTTGATGTGCGGCGATGAACGAATTGAAGGAGTTGAATCTTTTAAATATTTGGGATCAATGCTTGACTCAAACAACAGCATACTTACAGATATAAAAGCTCGAATCGCGGCAGGTAATCGAACTTTCTACTCAATTAAACCTCTCCTTGGATCACCGTATGTATCAATTAACACCAAGCTCAAGTTATACAAGACTTTCATTAGACCGGTTGTGATGTATGGCTCACAAACGTGGATCCTTACACAAAATGACGAATCGCATTTATCTGTATTTGAGCGTAAGATCCTACGCTACATTTTTGGTCCACTTAAGACAGACGATGGAGAGTATAGAACCCGATATAACTTTGAGATCAGAGACCTTCTTGAGGGTCCTGATATAATATGTTGTATTCGTTCTAATAAGATTGCTTGGTTTGGGTATGTTCTACGAGCCGATTCACAGTCTGGAATGATTAGAAAAATGTACGTTAGTACCCCAGGGAGTGGGCGACCGCGAGGTAGACCACGACTACAATGGGAGACTGACGTAATAAACGACCTTAAAAAAATCGGCTGCCATGGTAATTATGTCGCTGTTGCGAATGACCGTGGTGAATATTCAAAGCTGATTAGCCTGGCAACGCTCCTACACGGAGCATGAACGCCTTAAACAAAAAAAAATAAAAAAAAATATAATATAATGACATACCTAGACCACGGGTTGATTCCACCTATTCATTACAGTTGCTACCGTTTTTTCTTCGCCATGTAGCAGCATATGATGCGTTTTAGTACAATTGGTTATTCCACATTTTCGCTTTCTTTTACAAAACATAGATTTATGACCAATTCCTAGACAAGCGAAACAAACTCTGTTCTTGTTAAGTCACTCCCGTCTTTCATTGACTGTTATATTTTTGAAAGTCATCATCAATCATTAATGTAATGTTCTTTCTGACAATAAATGCATTTTCTAACGGCGCACAGTGGGATTTTTTGTGCAATAAGTAATTTTTTCGACACATAAAATTTAAAAATGTAATGATGCAGTTTTGTAGAAAATTGATTCAGTATGAAGAATCCATAAATTGTATCCCAAAAAAAAGTTTATTTGTCTTTGAAATAGTGAAGTAAAGTCACATGTAAATTTTGGTCCAAAATATTGAAAATTGTTTACGCACTTCTATAGTGTTTGTACGTAAGATAACTTTATTGCTTTAATTTAAATAGTGATTATTTTCAAATATACCCTTTTCTGCGTATTTAAAAAAAAAAATTATAAAGTTCGCTCATATGGTTTAAAAGATATGATAGAATAAAATTTGTTCTATAATGTGCCGTGATTACAAACTTCCTTGGAAGAAAAAAAAGCTTGCTCGGTCGTGCTAGGTGCTCCCGCTATAATAAAATGAAAGGTAAGACTCCATACCATCAATTAAAAAAAAAAAAAGTTTAAATAATTAATAATCTTTTATAAAATCATAAAATTTATAAAATCATAAAATTTTGGGTTCTATGGGCGGTGGGTAGTGGGCGTGCCCAATTTTTATGAAACTTTATTTTATTCTTAATTGAGGTAATAAAAGGCTTTGTGCCAAATTTCAAAAACTTTGGGCATAAAAATAAATTTTGGGTTCTATGGGCGGTGAAAAGTGGGCGTGGCCAATTTTGATGAAACTTTAAATTTTTCTTAATTGAGCTAACCAAAGGCTCAGAGCAAAATTTCAACGTTCTACGAGCACTCCTTATATTTTTGCCAAACATTATATGAACAAATCCCACTGTGCGGCGTGATGTTTAATTTTGGATGCCATCAAAGTATATTTTTTGGTTGATTTACTCATTGCTATTTCACGTAGCCGTAGTATTTTGAAAAGTCAGCGATAGTGTGAACTTCAATACCTGGCATTGTATGATGGGCCCATTCTAATCTGCGTTCATATGGTAACTTAGAAATTAATAATTCAAGTAGCTCAGGATTATTTAAGTAAGCTTTGGCTTTTGAATAATTTGTCAAAAATGATACCCTGTTATTGACAGAGAGCCCGCGACGGCCAGACCTTCGTTATTTTATAAAAGCTGAAAGTTTCTCTGCGCATACCCCCTACTCAGGTAAGAACGATTAGCGACATATGGAGTTTGGATCATAGTGGCTTTGGCAGGGAGCAGGTTCCAAAGGGACCTTCAAAGTTTCGTGAAAGTATGAAAGCTAATTTTTTTATATATTCTTCGGGATAGTATTAGAAGTCACGTCACCCATTGCCAGACACTTACTCTCGTGGAAACCCCCTGCCAGACACCCTTAAACTTTAAAGTTTCAGGTTCCAAAGGGACCTTCAAAGTTTCGTGAAAGCATAAAAGCTAATTTTTTTATATATTCTTCGGGATAGTATTAGAAGTCACGTCACCCATTGCCAGACACTTACTCTCGTGGAAACCCCCTGCCAGACACCCTTAAACTTTAGTTGATCATTGATGGTATGGAGTCTTACCTTTCATTTTATTATAGCGGGAGCACCTAGCACGACCGAGTAAGCTTTTTTTTCTTCCAAGGAAGTTTGTAATCACGGCACATTATAGAACAAATTTTATTCTATCATATCTTTTAAACCATATGAGCGAACTTTATAATTTTTTTTTTTAAATACGCAGAAAAGGGTATATTTGAAAATAATCACTATTTAAATTAAAGCAATAAAGTTATCTTACGTACAAACACTATAGAAGTGCGTAAACAATTTTCAATATTTTGGACCAAAATTTACATGTGACTTTACTTCACTATTTCAAAGACAAATAAACTTTTTTTTGGGATACAATTTATGGATTCTTCATACTGAATCAATTTTCTACAAAACTGCATCATTACATTTTTAAATTTTATGTGTCGAAAAAATTACTTATTGCACAAAAAATCCCACTGTGCGCCGTTAGAAAATGCATTTATTGTCAGAAAGAACATTACATTAATGATTGATGATGACTTTCAAAAATATAACAGTCAATGAAAGACGGGAGTGACTTAACAAGAACAGAGTTTGTTTCGCTTGTCTAGGAATTGGTCATAAATCTATGTTTTGTAAAAGAAAGCGAAAATGTGGAATAACCAATTGTACTAAAACGCATCATATGCTGCTACATGGCGAAGAAAAAACGGTAGCAACTGTAATGAATAGGTGGAATCAACCCGTGGTCTAGGTATGTCATTATATTATATTTTTTTTTATTTTTTTTTGTTTAAGGCGTTCATGCTCCGTGTAGGAGCGTTGCCAGGCTAATCAGCTTTGAATATTCACCACGGTCATTCGCAACAGCGACATAATTACCATGGCAGCCGATTTTTTTAAGGTCGTTTATTACGTCAGTCTCCCATTGTAGTCGTGGTCTACCTCGCGGTCGCCCACTCCCTGGGGTACTAACGTACATTTTTCTAATCATTCCAGACTGTGAATCGGCTCGTAGAACATACCCAAACCAAGCAATCCTATTAGAACGAATACAACATATTATATCAGGACCCTCAAGAAGGTCTCTGATCTCAAAGTTATATCGGGTTCTATACTCTCCATCGTCTGTCTTAAGTGGACCAAAAATGTAGCGTAGGATCTTACGCTCAAATACAGATAAATGCGATTCGTCATTTTGTGTAAGGATCCACGTTTGTGAGCCATACATCACAACCGGTCTAATGAAAGTCTTGTATAACTTGAGCTTGGTGTTAATTGATACATACGGTGATCCAAGGAGAGGTTTAATTGAGTAGAAAGTTCGATTACCTGCCGCGATTCGAGCTTTTATATCTGTAAGTATGCTGTTGTTTGAGTCAAGCATTGATCCCAAATATTTAAAAGATTCAACTCCTTCAATTCGTTCATCGCCGCACATCAAATCTTTCTTCTCAGCCTCTCTTGAAACATTCATATGTTTGGTTTTATTGTAGTTAATTTGCAGACCAATTTTTCTAGCACCACTCTCAAGCGACTTGATAGTCTCACTCATAACAGCTTCACTTCGGCCGAGGAAGACAACATCATCAGCGTAAGGAATCATCTGTACTGAGTTTATTGACAAGATATTGTTATTAGTCGGTAGTTTCTTTTGGCGGCACACATATTCCAAGGCTAAATTAAAAAGTATAGGAGAGATAGAATCACCTTGTCTTAAACCGAAGTCGACTTTAAAAAATTTTGATATTTCGTTCTCTACTCGTACACAGCATTGAGAATTCTGTACTGTCATTTTGCATAGTGATACCAGTTTACCAGGAATTCCCATTGACACCAGAGCAGACAATAGAGTCTCTCGTTCAAAAGAGTCGTAGGCCTGCCTGAAATCAATGAAGAGTTAGTGCACAGGTATGTTGAACTCTCGGCACTTTTCCAAAATCATCCTTATCGAGAAAAGTGCATCGGTAGTACCGGCCCCGCCGGAAACCACACTAATATTCTCCAAACGGTTGTTCAGCAAAAGGATTGATTTTGGATAGCAAAATGTAGGAAAAGATCTTATATGCTGTGCAAAGGAGAGCGATTCCTCTGTAGTTTGCACATTGTAGGCGATTATTTTTCTTATGGATTGGTATCAGCATAGCTGTGTTCCAGTCCTGTGGCATGGTTTCAGTCCTCCAGATCATTTGAACAAGTTCAAACAATCTTAAGGATAGAGTTTCGCCACCATGTACAATCATGTCGGATGTTATATCGTCGATACCAGGTGCTTTATTGGGTTTTAATTTTGACAGCGCCGCTTCAATTTTCTCTTTGGTTGGTTCGTCTACATGTACCTTTGACACACGAATAAGCTTTGCTTGTCGCCCGACTTGTTGCTGGTCACTTAAGTTGAGAAGATTCTCAAAATAAGCGGCCCAAGTATCTAAAATATTTTTAAGGTCTACTTGTATCTTCGTTTACTATTATCTTCGTTTTGAATAGCAGTGGATCTAGTTTGAGGGCCCTTCTTTAAGGTTTTAACCTGTTGAAAGAAGTTACGCGATTGATGTTCCTTATTGAAGCTTTCAATCTCCTCACACTGTCTCTTCCACCATTCTCTCTTCGTTCGTCTGCATAGCTTTGTAACGGCTAGTCTTGCCAGTTTATAGTTCTCCTTCGTGGACTTGGTGTTGCGTCCTTGTAGACACTTCAGATAGCAATCTCTTTTGTATTGAATAGCGTCAAGGCATGCTTGATCCATGGCTTCTGGGAGTGGTTCTGTGGTCGTACAAGTACGCCTGATGATGGGCCCATTCTAATCTGCGTTCATATGGTAACTTAGAAATTAATAATTCAAGTAGCTCAGGATTATAAGTAAGCTTTGGCTTTTGAATAATTTGTCAAAAATGATACCCTGTTATTGACAGAGAGCCCGCGACGGCTAGACCTTCGTTATTTTATAAAAGCTGAAAGTTTCTCTGCGCATACCCCCTACTCAGGTAAGAACGATTAGCGACATATGGAGTTTGGATCATATTGGCTTTGGCAGGGAGCAGGTTCCAAAGGGACCTTCAAAGTTTCGTGAAAGTATGAAAGCTAATTTTTTTATATATTCTTCGGGATAGTATTAGAAGTCACGTCACCCATTGCCAGACACTTACTCTCGTGGAAACCCCCTGCCAGACACCCTTAAACTTTAAAGTTTCAGGTTCCAAAGGGACCTTCAAAGTTTCGTGAAAGCATAAAAGCTAATTTTTTTATATATTCTTCGGGATAGTATTAGAAGTCACGTCACCTATTGCCAGACACTTACTCTCGTGGAAACCCCCTGCCAGACACCCTTAAACTTTAAAGTTTAAGGGTGTCTGGCAGGGGGTTTCCATGATAGTAAGTGTCCGGCAATGGGTGACGTGACTTCTAATACTATCCCGAAGAATATATAAAAAAATTAGCTTTTATACTTTCACGAGTTTGGAGGTCCCTTTGGAACCTGCTCCCTGCCAAAGCCACTATGATCCAAACTTCATATGTCGCTAATCGTTCCTACCTAGGTAGGGGGTATGCGCAGAGAAACTTTCAGCTTTTATAAAATAACGAAGGTCTGGCCGTCGCGGGCTCTTAGTCTATTACGTACATTTGTTGAAAATTCGTTGTGGTAAATCATCATCCTGTTCTATTTTTTAATCTTTTGACTTTTGCTATTGGTGATTTAACCAACAGATCAACTCTTCCAAATTTAAATTCTAATTCTAGGTTGTTGTAGCGACGAGATGTGGTGCTATTCTTCCGGCTTCAAGTCCAGATTCAGAAACTCGGCTACTGCCCTTGGACGGTACAACAGATCTTCCTTCGTCAGGTCGGTTGGCTTCTCTGGACAATTGAAAAGATGGTTAGCATCATGCGGGGTGCCCCCACATGTGGGACACTTGTCAATAATTTTCTGGTCAATTCTACTCATGTAGTTATTTAAGATGCGTGACCAACCGGATCTTAGCTGCGCTAGGATGGTTCTAAGAACTCGATTCGGGGCGTAGTTCTTTATTGTGTCTTCAACAGCTTTGGTATGTATATTTTTTAATCCCGTCTACACGTAGGCTCGTCGATGTTGCCGATGACTTGATTGTTTTTAACATCTTGTAGGAAGCATTCCGCAGTCCTTCTTATGTCTCTAGGTGGTGTTGTCATGGATAAGGTGTCATTACAGGGATGTTGCTCTTTATGACAGGCCGAAAGATATTGTTTGGTAAGCATTTCGTTATGTCCACTGACCGAAAATATGTTACATTAATACATTCCTCGTGTAGGTGATCTCGGTGGGCCATCAAATGGCATCCGGTTGCTGTGCGCATGGCAGTGTTCTGTGTTATTTGTAACTTATTCCAGGGGGTGTCAGCGACTTGGTGTGTCCATATAGGAGCAGCGTAATTTATGAAAGGTCTTCCTATTGCTTTATATGCTATTATTATTGTGTTTTTATCCTTAGCCCCCGAACTACCCGCTAGAGCTTTCAGTGCGTTATTCCTGTTTTTAAGTTTTGTGTTCACTTGTTGAGCATGAGCGTTGAATTTAAGTAGTGGGTCGAATGTTGCCCCCAGCAGTTTTGGATTTTTAACAGTAGGACTTAGTATGTTGTAAAGGTAGATGTTAAGTGTTGTATTTACCTCCTTCGTCCATGTGGTGAAAAGTCTGGAAGTGGACTTTTCAGTGGACAGTTTCAATTTTTTGGTTTTAAACCATTCATTCAAGGTGTTAAGGTAGGTGTTTAGGACATTAGTGAGTTGCCAAGGTTATTTCCTGTTGCAAGCACCGTGCAGTCGTCTGCATATGACGTGATGGTTATTCCTCCCGGTGGTACCGGTAAACTACTTAGGTAAAGGTTGAATAATGAAGGTGAGAGAACTCCACCTTCTGGAACTCTTGTCTGAGCACTCTCATCTTAGATTTAGAGTTACGAAACTCAACGTATGTTTGGCGGCCTCTTAAATAGTTGCACAACCAGCGCTTTATTAAACTTGGCAGATTAGTGTTGAAGATGTCGTTCAGTAGTGCAGCGTGTGACACTGTGTCGAAAGCTTTTGACAGGTCAAGTGCAACTAAAATTGTTATTAGCACAGGGTTGTTTTTGGTTTAGACCATCGCAGATTTGGTTTTCTATTCTATGAAGTGCGGTGGTAGTACTATGTGCTTTCTTAAAGCCTTGTTGATGTGACGCCAATTTGCAAGATCAAGTTAACCGAGGTAGCAGCAGTGCTTCTATCAATTTTGCAACCGATGAGAGGATAGAGATCGGTCTATAGGATTCTCCCTTTTCTTCAGGCTTGCCAGGTTTCAAAATAGGACTTATTCTAGCCGTTTTCCAGATATTTGGTATCTGGAGCATATTTAGAGATGTGTTGAGTATGGTAGTGAGAATGTTCAACCCTTTGGGTCCAATGTGTTTCAGCATGATGGCTGAGATGCCGTCTGGTCCAATAGCTTTAGATGGTTTGGATTTCTTTATTGCGTTTTAAACATCTTCTTCGGAAAATATGATATCCTCAAAATTTTCAGTATTAAGTTTGCGCTTGTGTCTTAATACTGACCTAGTTTCTTTTTCATGTTTACTTTGCTTTTCTGTAAACTGCGTGTTGAATTTTGTTGCGCATTTTCTATGGTTTTCGGTTGGGATATCATCGAAGGAGGTCATGCAGTTGTTACCCGTTTGACGCGGATGTGTTCTAGAGTCAGTTGGATCTGCCTTACGAATGTCATCTCTTTGGGAGGAAAGTACACAAGCTTTTTGTGGGAAGTTTGGTTTAATTTTTTGTATTCTGACAGCTGGAATGCAGCGAGATCTAGCTTTGTTAAAAATTTCTCTGAATTTTCTTTGACGGAGAGGGCGTCAATTGGTAAAAATTGCTTACTGAATTCCATTTCAGTAAAATTGGTAAAATTATTCCAGTCAGCTTTGTTAAAATTAATATATGTCTTCTTCTCGGATTTCATTTCGTTTAAGGAACCGCTTAAGGTGATTATGATCGGCACATGGTCTGATCCCAATGCGATTTCAGTTATTTGTTACTCCTGTTGGTTGTGGTCCATTGAGGACTCCAAAGTTGGAGCCATCAATTTGATCTGCAATGTTTTCGCCTCTTGAATCAGTGTACAAGTGTGAGTGCCATATATCGTGGTGCGCCTTAATAGCGCCGAGAATTATACAGCCGTATAAAATAAATGTCCTATGGACGGTTCATAACCTTTATCACAACTGCTTACTGGTGGAATATAAATATTGACTAGATTTATTTCCGGATTTTATTGTAATACCCAGTTGTTCTAGGTGTTTATCAGTTCCCGTTACTACTAATAGTGTGGTTGTACGGTAGATAATGGTTTTGTGTATGATAAAGGTCCTCCTTTGTCCTTCCCTCTATCCAGTCTTATAATTCTATAATCACAGATACTATCACTAATCTTAGATCTAACATTTAATTTGGTTTCTTGTAAAACCGCGACTAGAATATTGTTTTTACACATAATGTTGATGATATCATCGATTTTGTTTATGACACCATTACAATTTAGCTGCATTATTTTCACATCACTTGGGGTTTCCGGATGTGTGTTCATTCGCATTTTGTTGTGTTGCGAGCTCATGTTTGTATGTTGACTTCTTGATGCATGGCAACATGGCGCTATGTAGCTTTTGGTCCATTGCTTATGTGTTGCAAGGCCTGAGCAGTTCTTGAGATGACACCATTCTTTACAGCTATTACACTGGGCGGATGTAGTGTTTGCCCTTAAAATATTTTTGCATATTGCACAATGAATGCCATGTTTTAGTTGGTCCAGGATTTCTTTTAATACCAGCAATGATGACAAGGATTTGAAGCAGTGAGACCAGTGACAACTGCTTCTTTATCCAAAAAATGGAGCGACGGAGTAGCACCTTTCATCGAAATTTTTGTGATCGGGTCGGAACTGGGTTCCGAGTACTTCTGGGGCGTTGACCCGTCCATCTTGAGAATTCTAATTCTATCATTATATCAGGTACACTCTCTGCATGTATCATTATAGTACGACGCGCTTTACCCTCTATATCTTTCTGAAGAAGTAAATTTTGTAAATTGGTATAATTGTATTCACTAGTAGTATCATTAAATGATGATACAAACATTCGCTATGGCTCAGGTAATCCAGAAAACTTTAAAAAATCAAGTAATTATATTCTTGAAGCTGAAGCTTCAAGTGTTGGCTTGATATTAGAAATTAATTGACAATACGGCTGCCCAACTTTTACATTTAAATTTTCAACTTCATTAGCTGGCATCATATTATTTGCTTGCACTTCGTGTTCTGTATTGACTTTTGTTGTATTATTCATCAAATTTTTTTGATATTTTTATTTCGTGTTAACTGCATCAAATCAGCATCAGGAAGAATTTCCAACAATGTGGTTTCCGTTCCGTCGGTGTCGCTCTACTTAAAATGCGGTTTACAAATTAGCTGATATTGGCAAATCAATTAAGGCAAAATATAATCTGGACATGTTCATAGAGATATAACCCTATTGATAACCACCAGTTCAGTTGTTTGTTGGGAGATTACTAATCATTATCATTATTTGTGATGAAGATTTTTGTACCTGACCGGTTAAATTTAATGTATTTTATTGCATCGCAACACCGTTTCTGGAGATACAAGGTAGTCGAGCAATCAAATGAATGAATAAATAAAACACACGTATACAGTTTTAGGTAGATTTCATATAAAAATCTACCTATTGCAATGGGCTTCATCTCGGAATTTCGGAAAAATTTTTGTGCCAAACGACTATATATGATAAGCGGAGACAAAAAAACAAAAAAAAAAAAAATTTATATATATATATATATATATATATATATATATATATATATATATATATATATATATATATATATATATATATATATATATATATATATATATATATATATATATATATATATATATATATATATATATATATATATATATATATGTATATAAACGATATGAGATATAACGAAAACGACCGGCACTCTCACGGTCGCATTTGTTGAGGTAGATCAAAAAAATTTTTTGTACTTGTGTGTTTTAATAATATCTTGGACAAGTTCGTGAATCAGCAAAATCCGACACGTGGTTAAGAAACTAGAGGCTTTTTTCTGAAAAAAATTGATTTTTTAAAACCGTTATAACGGCCGTTTGGATACTAATATTTCAAAAAATTTAACAAATTTAGAATCTTTGGAACCTTTTTTATCAATTTGTTTTAAAACTAGACCTTTGCAGTTAGAGGTTCCTGAGTGAGCGGCTCCAACAAAAAAGTTTGCAAAAAAAAATTTTTTTTTTAAACAACCGGCACTCTCACGGTCGCATTTATAAGGCCAGATCAAAAAACCTTTTTTAAAAATGTGCGTTTTGTTAATATCTTGGACAAGTTCGTAAATCAGCCCAATCCAACACATGGTTAAGAAACTAGAGGCTTTATACTAGAAAAAAACTCTTTTTTTTAGATCCGTTATAACGGCCGTTTGGATTCTAATATTTTTAAAAACTTCATAAATTTAGAATTTTTAAAACCTTTTTAATCAGTTTCTTTCAAAAAAACGACCTCTGCAGTTGGAGGCTTCTGAGTGAACGGCTCCAACAAAAAAGCTTGTAAAACACAAAATGCGTTTGAATCAACCGGCGCTCTCATGGTTGCATTTGTAGAGCCAGTTAAAAAAACCTTTCTTAAAAATGTGTGTTTTATTAATATCTTGGACAAGTTCGTAAATCAGAAAAATCTGACACATGGTTAAGGAACTATAGGCTTTATACTAGAAAAAAAAGTGGTTTTTTTAATCCGTTATAACGGCCGTTTGGATACTAATATTTTTAAAATCTTCATAAATTTAGAATCTGTGGAAACATTTTAATCCGTTTCTTATAAATATAAACCTCTGCAGTTAGAGGTTTTTGACTTGTTGGCTTCAACAAAAAAGTTTGCAACAATCCCCAACTACAATTTCCAAAAACCTTATAACAGTCAATGTCAACCTTATAACAGTCAAAAAATAAAAGATTTGAATAGAAGAAATTAATTTTTTTTCTTAGAAATAAACTATTTTGATATTTTGCAGTAATTGCACAACATATGATATAGAGTAGGTTTGTGTCATAAATTATCACACACATGTTCTGTGGTAGATTTTATATTTGTTTGTTGCAAAATTGGATAGATATAATTTTGCTTGTAGGTAGCTAATTTTCTTTTTAAAATTTGTTCCATATCTGTTTTAAATTAGTTTGTTTTGTCTAAACTAATCTGAGACATCAGATTCTACTGGCACACAAAACTGTCTGATCTCGAAATCTACCTATTTCTAGCGGATATACGTGCCGCTTGGACTTTTTTTATTATACTAACGTTTACCGAAGTTTCAAGAAAATCGGCAATTTTCGGTTGCACATCATCTTGATTTGCGTTTCCATAAATATTGGTTTGAAATTTTTAAAAATTCGATTAATAAAATACAAATTGGTCCACATCTGCAAGACTGCTGTTTCTCATCTATATGACTGCACGAAGTAACTGCCATCCATACAATCACTGATGTAATCCAGGGAGGTGTGACCGCATAAAAAATACGTTTTCACGATCTACGACTAACTCATGGAAAGAGAGCAAAAATCGATGCTTTTGATGGTTTGGGATCGTGGTGGTCACAAGTAACATAATAACCTACAGCTGTCAAAAAATTTTTTCAGAGTTATGAGAATATGTTGCCATTCCGCGCAAAAGATATTTGCAGCACGCAACCATGATGCTAGTTAGGGCAAAGGTTAGGAAACCATCACCACAATATACAAAGCAATTAGTTGCTCTTTTATCATTTAACGTCGTCAAACATCGGGAAAACTACGCGCAATACAAAATGCTGCACCTTGCAACTGGATGTCACCTAATGGTATTGCTGGATATTCTTCACACAACGATTTACTGGTTCACCAATATTTTCCAAACTGTCACAAAAATGCTACTCGTCCCATTCCGTATCTAGGATTCAGGAACCCTGTTACTACCTTAGTGCGGTGCCAAATTTTCCTTCGTCAAATTTTCTGAATATCGTCAGGTTTTCTGAACATAGGTGGTAGAAATCACGTGGTGTGGTCTCAGATTAGCTATGCCCTACACTTGTCAATAATTGCAGGATTGGTTCATGTAATTATTTAAGATTCGACACCAACCGAACCATAATGGAACTATAATGCTCATTTTTTGCGATTTGTGTTGGGTTGCCAGTCAGGGCTCGATTTGGTAT
>OY856186.1:379182337-379206885 GCA_963693315.1 Diogma glabrata | reverse complement strand
ACTGGGATCTGCTGGACAATTAAACAGCTACTCAACACCAAATCCTGACAACTCTTTGTATGACGTTTGTGTTAAAAAAATCAGAAACATTACACAACTCCATTTTGATGCCGACTAAATTGGTCCCATTGTCGCTCCGTATTCTCTTGGGCACTCCACGGATGTTAAAAAATTCTTAATTCCAAAATCAAAGCATCTATTGAATAATTATAAACAATTTCTAAATAAACAGCGCGAAACGTTATACACAAACAAGGCTATCCAACGTTTCCCATTTTAATTCTTCCAACAGTGATTATGATAGGACCAAACTAATCTAACCCGGCGTAGGTAAACGGTGGTTCATATACAGCAAAACGATCTTTCGGCAATTGTCCCATTAATGATTGTTGAGGTTTTGCATTTTTTATTTTACAATACTGGAATTTAGCTTTGATTTACTTCAATGCTGCACGCACACTTGGTACCCAAAATATTTGACGAATTTAACAAATAACTGTTTCTTTATTTTGGTGGTGTAGGATCGTGTGATTGTATGTTATCATCAAAGTAGTGACACTGACATAATGACTTGGAGGTAAAGTTATTGGTCTTCTGGTCTGAATTGGTACGATTGAACATTCATTAATTCTGCCATTTATTTCTATAAGGCCTTCTTCGTCCATGTATTTACATTTTTCAAGCAGGTTTTGATTAACCTCCATATTAATTGGCTGCTCACGTGTATAACGTTTTTGATATAAAAATTTTGACCCGATTATAAATTTATTTTGACATCGAAAATTAACCAGAAATATCGCACGTGTGGGTTCATCGGCTTCATTGGGATCCAATTCGAATCAGCTGATTTTTGTAATTGTTAATATTTCCACAATTCTATTTCAAAGGTTCTGGATTCAGAGTTAATCCAGTTTAAGACGATAGTTATATCAGACCAAAAAAAAAACTTTTGGTGGCTTTAAATTGTGGTTTTGCAAAATATTGTGATACATACATACACTTGCTCCAAGTACGGTAGCTTGTAATTCTACTTTTGGTACAGTCAGTGTTTTCGTGGTGTAACTCTTGTTTTCGCATAAACAAGCGATAATTTGACCTTTTCACCACATTCATATCGAAAATACGAGACTGCTGCATACACTTGTTGGCTAACAAAAACGAATATAAATTCAGTTCAATGTTTGTGAGTTCTGTATTCATAAAATAACAGCATGGAATTGAACAGTTTTCAAGTTTCTTTAGTTGTCCTTGCCACTCATACCACCTTTTACATATCAATTCTGGTACTGTTTCATCCCAACTAATTCTGTTACTCCATGTGGATTGCAGTATTATCTTGGCGTAAATATGATAATGGCTTAAAAATCCAAATAGATCAAATATTGACATTGTTATTCTAAGCATTTCCCGTTTTGTTAATGGTTGTTTCATATTCCTTAGTGCTTCTGGTATTTTATGGAAATGGAATTTAAATATCAACTGATCGTTTATAATTCCAATGCATTCCTAATATTTTTTCGGACTTTAATTCATTGGTTTTCATAAACAGATTGGGGTTTGAAACAAAATTTCTCAATGTGAAACCACCTTTCTTATGAATTTGTGTTACGCATTGCCTTATTTTGATTGCTGTTGATTCATAAATGAAACTTTTCTCGTAATCATCAACATAATGATTCTTGACGATAGTTTCATATTCATCTGGGTGCGTTGATTCAAAGCGTTTGGTATTAATATTTTTTACGTATTGTGCCATTGTTGCACTAAAACTTGCAAAAAATCATAGACGTATATTCATATATTTGTAATGAATTATTATCGTCTCTTCTTCATAAGAAACTTTGTAAACGTTGGTCATCATCTGATACTTTTATTTGACAAAACATTTCTTTTATGTCGGCACAAACTGTGACTGCTCACGAAATTACTTAAGTACTGATATCATTGTCTGATTTAAGTCTGGCCCTTTTATTAATTGCGAATTTAGACAAATGTTTTTGACTTTTGCTGCCGCGTCGAATACAATACTGGCTTGCTAGGGTGTATAACTGCGAAATGAGGCAAATACCAAGTACGGGGCGTTTCGATTCTGGACCCTTATATTGATTAAATACGGGCGTAATCTTTTTCTATAAAAACGACATTTCATTCTTGTATGTATTTGTATATTCGGGATCTTTAATGAACCTTTTTCTAAATTTAATAATCAGGCTTTATTGTAGTTTTTTGGAGTATTTTGTAAGCTCGTTCATCATTTGCTGGATTCGCTACGGTTGTGACTTTGACACCAAATTTTTTTTTCTTGTAATCATGGACTATTTCATTTAATTCTGTCTATTTTCAAGTTTATCATTTTAAATTGTAGAATTTATTAATAATATATGACCTTCGTTGGCATACAAATTTTCTTGTGGGCAATATATTATCCAACCAAGTACAAGTACTGTTTCTACAACTACATGACCATTTGATAAACACCCAATATAAATCTTTCCAAGACCCAGGCGTACATTATGCAGGCCAATTTAAACACGGGGCCTTGCGTTTTCATAATTTCTTCCTAGCAGACGTGATTGTTTAGGGTACCTTTGAATTAGTTGATTAAAATACATCGACTGATTTGGCAATTTCAGATTTTAAACATTGTGGAAAGATAATTCTTTGCACCCACGATCTACTCATTTAATTCTAATTTAATTAATTCCAATTAATTACTCTTTTACAGCGTTGGTTAAAAACACTGTTTTTTTTAAAAAAAAACAAAAAAAACTGTTTTTTTTTGTTTAAAACGCGTTTTTTATTGTTTAAAACAGTTTTTTTTGTTTTTTTTGTGTTTTTTTTGTTTTTTTTGTGTTTTTTTTTGTTTGAAATATGTTTTATACTACAAAGATTCGTTTTTTTTTTGTTTTAAATGAAAATATGTAATTGGAGTGAAAAAACTCCAAAGAAAATAAGTGTTTTAAATATTCTCAGATTAATAAGGGTCGTCTAAAGATTTTCATCTGAAGAGGGTCTGTACGTCCAAATGTTCTTAAGATTCTTTGAAAATGCTCAAAATATTCGGAAAGATTCTCAAGATTTTGTGGCTATTCTTAAGGATTACGTTTAAGATTCTCAAGATTTCTTGAATATTCTCAGTAGCTACTCAAATAGTTGTCCCAAGATGACTAAGAATAGTTAACACCCCAATCTAATGGCATTGTTGTATTAATTGGCTAACGTAAACTTCAGAAATTTGGATTATGATAAGAATTCTGCGACCTACGTATTTCCGAGTCGTGATGCACCTAAATAGTTCAACTTGAAAAGATTATGGAAAACAGGTAAACGATTTGATTAAATAAATAAATTGAGTTTCTGATTGTAAATCACAGATTACGATATTGATATTATTCTTATAAGAATATTTGCTGTATCAATATAGTACCTTTAACAAAAAATCTATTGAAAACAACAAGATTTTGAATTTGAATTTTTAAAGCAATATAATTTTATTTAAATTTAAAATATAACCGTAATGTAACGAAGACAAAAATGCTGAATATGCGTGTTTGATTATTTTATGCATCACAATTGGCCAAAAATAAAATCTAAATCATGTCGTAACTGCTTCTAAATTTGATTCATTTGTTAAAAGCATTTGCGACTGGTTTTAAAATTTGATAAAGTTCCTCAACATATTTTATCAAGCCTTTGTTAAGTATCTGGTAAAAAATGTTAATATATCACTGATATGAAAAACGTAAGCTAATCTTTAATTTCCTTTTCAAAATTGAGATGTTCCTTTTGATCCACAGGAATAGCATATATAGCGGTAAATATATTTTTTATTTAACAATTAAACAAATTGCACTTGCTCCTCCATTGAACGTCTGTCTGGAATCGAATAACACATCGTTCAGCATATTTCTAATAATAGTTTGGCTAGTATTGACAAACGAGTGAACGTGAGATATCACATACTACAGGAAATAGTAGTAAGATATCACTAGCTAGTCAACCCAAAATTTTATCTATGAAGTATTCTTTGGTAATGGCACGTTGTTGCTTACTCGAGGAATCGAGCTTTGATATTTCTCTTTGTGTGGGCTTTAATAATTGAGGAAGACAGTGCGTCACATAATCAAGGAATATACCACTAGCTGGATTATTGGCAACCCACTTTTAATTTTGTAATTTTGCAAATTTTTAAAAGACATTTTCTTTTTATCTCTTATTTTATTTTTATTTTATGTATCCTATCCTGGGTTATGTCATATTTTTTTTCCTTCTTTGAAAAAAAAAACAAAACAAAGATTTGCGTTCATCAACACCTTACAACGCATTTTATTAACAAAAAAAACATATGAAGCTTTAAAAATTTTTTAAAACCTTAACAAAAGGTGCTTTAAGGTGGTCAAATGTATTAAAAACGGTAAAACACGACAGCGTACAACAGTTCTATTGGATAGCAAATAAGTAACATTGCAATATTTAAAAAAAACAATTTTTGTTTAAAACATTGTTTTTTTTAAAAAAAACAATTTGTTTTAAACACTGTTTTAAACAGTGTTTAAAACAAAAGTGTTTAAAACAAACCAACTCTGCTCTTTTATTTATATCCCGGCTTTGTTCATTGAACCAATGAATTGTAATATTATCTTTCTTGTACGGCGATTGTAGTACATCCACTAATTCATCATCTATCAAACTACTTGAGGATGCTTCATCTAGTATTGCAAATGTTTTTATTGATTTATTGACACGGCAATAAACTATCTCCGTATCTATTTGTTGTGGTTCCACACCCCTGCCCTTCTTTATGATAATGAATGTATTTATCTCTATTGTATTTTACGCACATTTCTGTTTACGTATTTCTTTAATAATATAAATATATTGTATAATAATATAAGTACTGTAAATAATAAACATGTCTGTGTTTGTTATGTTTTGTGATACTTAATTAAATTTAGATTTTAGAATATTAATTACTTCGGTCTGAAAGATCTAAGTATTACATTCATGAGCTCTAAGTGAAATTCTTACCCCCACTTTTTTGGCATTTATCGACGTTTAAGGACCTACTGATTCTAAAAAAGCAAAAAAAATGTATGTCTGTCTGTCGGCCGGCCGTCACAACATACGAAATCTAGAAAACCGCTGGACGGATTTGAAAAATTTTTTTTTCCAAAAATAGGTTTACTCAATGGGAAGAGCCGAAAGGATGATGTGTTCGATAACTGTACCGGAAGTGTGTCAAAAAAATCGTCAAGTGTATCAAAACAAAGAAATTTGCATATTTTTTGCTTAAAAGCTTTCATTTTAAGTGATTACGAGTAGAAACATTGAATTTGAAGAAATCTTGATGGCAGGATTGGTATGTGAGACCAAAATCTAGATTATTGCATTATAAGTTTGTCAAAAAATGTTGTGAAGTGTGTCAAAAGAAAGATTTTTATTTATTTTTTTACCCAATTTTTTGGAAAAAAATAAAATTAATTATTTGTTTGAAATGAAATTTTATTATTATTATTGAGAATTATGGCATTATAAGTTTGTCAAAAAAATGTTGTCAAGTGTGTAAAAAGAAAGATTTTGATTTATTTTTTTACCCAATTTTTTGGAAAAAAATAAAATTAATAATTTGTATGACATGAAAATTTATTATTATTATAGAGAATTATGGCATTATAAGTTTGTCAAAAAAATAATTTCAAGCGTGTCAAAAAATGATTTCATTTATTTTTTTAGCCAATTTTTTGGAATAAAAAATGTAGCTGTTTTTATGACGTAAATGTAATTGAAAACGAAATTGGACATGGCAATTTTTTAATTTGTTATAGTTTTTTAAATATTTTTGGAATTTTGAAAAATGTTTGTATTTTTAGCAATATTTTTAGAATTTTTGAAAAAAGTTTTAATCTGTGATTTTGTAATAATTTTTGAAATATTTTTAGAATTTTGTTTGAAAAAAGTTTGAATTTTTTATTTTACAATATTTTTGGAATTTTGAAAGAAATATGAATTTGTGATTTTGAAATATTTTCTCGAAACGCTAAATGGAGAGGTTTTGGAGTAGTATGCTGATTGTATAATCTTTTCACTAAATTATGTTAATATATGATCTGTTATAATTTTCCAACAACGTATTGTAACGTTTCTTAGCCGAGTTACAATTATTTATTTCGATCACTAAATCAGGAAATTTAAAACACAACGGATTTTCTAAACGTTATAACTTTATTCGTTCAAGATTTTACAATAAAACTACTTCTCCTATTACTATTCCCCTTTTAGTTCTTCTTGTACTAACAATATTTCACCACTTATAATTCTTTTACAATTTTTCACAATATCACTTACAATAATTTTTACTTATAACACTGTTAATGTTAACTCGCCTATATCACTGCTAAATTTTTTATACTTTTTGTATCGCTAACAATTTTTTACTACTTGTATCCTCGAACAACCCTTTTATATACAATACTACATGAAATAGCCTCGATACTACTGTAATATTCTAGATGAACACACCTTTTTTTTCTTCCTTTATTTCAACGTAAACGTAATAACATCATCTTCAAATATTGACACCTAGGTGTGAAATCTATTCTTTTCAATTGTTTTCGTTAACCAATCCTTATTCGATAAAACAAAAACTTCCTATTAAATGTTTACTTTGGTTGCGTTGATTTGGTTTATTGATTTTTATATTTCTTTTGTAGAACTAACGAGCATTTTCTCGAAAGATGTTCTATTGTGTTGTGTTCTATCGTCTTCCATAATCGTCACTTCTCCCCCACTTATTTCTGTTCGTCCCGAATAGAATCTAAATCTCCTCCTCTGTAGGATGCTAATCTCTCTAGATGAACGATTTTTGGTTTCGCTCGTTAACCTTTCTTTATTCGATAAACGACATCGTTTATTTTTGTTATGATGGTATAAGGTCCTTCCCAAGATGTTTGTAGTTTTGGAGATAATCCTTTTCTCCGCTGTGGATTGTGTAGCCACACTAGTTGTCCTTCCTCAAATCCCTTGTTGTTTGTGCGAATGTCATACCGAGCCTTCATTCGATCACTGGATATCTGTGCTTTCTGTCTTACAAACGTGTGTACCTCCTCAAGTTCTTTTTGAAGTTTATTAACATAATCTTGGACACATAATGTTGACGATGGAATAATCCCAAACTTCAGATCAGCAGGTAGCCGTAAATCATTTCCAAAAATGGTTGTAGCTGGCGTCGTTTTGGTTGTATCATGCACTGATGATCTATAAGCCATCAAGAATAACGGAATATGACGGTCCCAATTACGTTGATTCTTGTTTACTACTTTTGCTAGATATTTCTCAAGAGTAGCATTAAATCTTTCCACCATGCCATCTGATTGGGGAGGTGAAGCAGTTGTTCTAGTTTTATTAATTCAAAGCATCTGACAAATTTCTTGAAATATGGTAGATTCAAAATTTCTCCCTTGATCTGTGTGAATCTCCATCGGTACTCCGTAGCGACTTATCCAATTGCTAACTACTGTTTCAGCGATCGTTGTTTCTTCTTGGTTTGGTATTGCACACACTTCTGGCCGCTTGCTAAAATAATCCATTATGACTAGCACATATTTATTGTTGTTATCAGAAGTCGGAAATGATCCAGCTACATCCATTGCAATTCTCTCGAATGGTGCTCCTACATTATACTGCCTCATGTTACAACGACTTCTTCTTGCAGGTCTCTTTGCAGCCGCACATTGATCGCATGCTTGACACCATTCCGCTACCGATTGACGTGCTCCTGACCAATAAAATCTACGCCGTACTTTAGCAAGGGTTTTGTTAATACCCAGGTGACCGCCACTGGTTCCTTCATGATATTCCTTTAATACTTGAGGTATTCTTATTTTGGAAACTACTATCATTGATTCTTTAACTGATCCGTCAGGACTTTCCCAAATTCTTTTCAAGCATCTATCTTCAAAACAGAGACTGTCCCATTGTGCCCAATATGCCTTCAATGTTTGACTTTTATCCGCAATCTCACTCCATGCAGGTTTTTCTCCCTTTTCCTTGAACTTTATTATTGGTGCTAAGCTAGGATCTTCCAGCTGCTCCTTCCTTACTACTTCAGGTGTCCAGTCTTCACTAGGAAGCACTTGCAAAAGTCTGACATCAATAATGTTTTCCTTACTCTCCACCCGATTACAGTGCTTGCATTCCACCTGGCATGGTCTTCTTGACAATGCATCAGCATTTCCATGTGCACTTCCCCTTCGATGTTCAATGTCGAAATCATAAGCCTGTAAACGTTCAATCCATCGTGCTACTTGTCCTTCCGGGTTCTTAAATTGTAGTAGCCACCTCAACGCTTCATGATCAGTTCTCAAATGGAATTTTTGGCCGTACAAATATTTGTGAAAATGTTTTACACATTCCACTATAGCCAGCAAATCTTTACGGGTTATACAATAATTCCTTTCTGGCTTGGACAGAATTTTTGAGTAATAAGCTATTACTTTTTCTTGTCCATCAATTTCTTGAGATAACACTCCTCCTTTACTATCATTGCTGGCATCAGTGTCTAATATAAATTTAAAATTTGGTATAGGGTAAGCCAGAACTGGTGCAGTGCACAATCTTTTTCGCAGCTCCACAAACTCATCTTCTTGCTTTTCGGTCCATTCGAAAGCTTTATCCTTCCTCGTGAGCTCATGCATACTCTTAGCAACATTGGCAAATCCTGGTACAAAACGTCGGTAGTAAGTGCACAATCCCAGAAAACTGCGAAGCTCATGTAAATTTTTGGCCAATCTTTTACTGCTGTGATCTTATCAGCATCTGTGTGTATTCCATTTGTTGTTACTTTGTGCCCCAAGTGTTTTACTTCTTCTCTGAATAGTGTACATTTCTTTGGACTCAATTTTAGTCCTGCTGCTTGGATTTGCTCGAAGACTTCTTCTAAATTCTTCAAATGATCGTCGAAATCCTTACCCATTACAATGCTGTCGTCCAAGTACACAAGGCACGTTCTCCAATGTAATCCTTTCAGCACACGTATCCATTAAACGTTCAAATGTTGCGGGAGCATTACATAGCCCGAATGGCATAACGTTAAACTGCCATAGCCCACTACACACACTAAACGCTGTCTTTTCTCGATCCTCTTCTTGGGCTTCTACTTGCCAATAACCACTTTGCAGATCTAATGTTGAGAATAATTTGGCACCTGATAATGTGTCCAAGGTATCATCAATTCGAGGTAATGGGTAGCTATCTTTCTTTGTTACTGCATTCAGTTTTCTGTAGTCGACGCAGAATCACATAGTTCCATCCTTCTTTCCAACTAAAACCACCGGTGAACTCCATGGAGTATCTGATTGCTCGATAACACCAGCCATTTTCATATCCTTTACCATTCTATCAGCTTCTTCCCGTTTTACTAATGGTAATCTTCTTGGTGTTTGGCGAATCGGCATCTCTCCTCCCGTGTCAATTTTATGTTTAACCAGATTAGTTCTTCCGTTGTCTGCTGATGTGCTGCAGAAGATGGACAAATAACGTTCAAGCAACTGCTCTGCTTCTTTCTTTTGTTCTTTTGTAAGCTCTGTTGTCCACTTCTGTAGTAGATTTTGTATTTCTTTCTTCTGCGTTTGATTTTCGACTTCTCTCATTCACATTTACCCACGATTGTTCCTTTTTTGAGGGTTTTTGTTTTGTCTGACAGATTTAGTGTTCTTATCGGTATTCTTAAGTTTTCATCTGGTACAACTAATGTTTTCCCTATAATGATCTCTTGATTTTGTAGACCATTTTCATTGGCTTCCACAACCCACAACCTCGGTGACCCAGAATCTCCCTCCAATCTTCCCCAGACGATTGTTTCGGTATTAAGTGGCAGCTTTTCGCGTTCCAATATTATTCGCCTCATACTTGATTCTGCACCATTCATCTGAAGAACCAACTCTACGTTACCTTACTTGAGTACTCCATTTCCAACTCTATTACAAATCCATTCGGCCTCATGAAGTCCATGCCCAAAATTACTTCATCAACGATGTCTGCCACTAGAACTTCATGTTGAAAGTGCGTATTTCTTATTTTTATATCAGCAATTTTGCTCCCCCTGATAGTTGCACTTTCTCCTGTTGCTGTTTGTATTTGATATTTTTCTGCTGGTTGTAATTCCCTTTTCCCTTTTAGTAAATCTGTACGGACTATTGTGCGAGTTGCTCCAGTATCTAGTGTAATGGTACCGATGTTGTCATCAATTTCAGCTCCAATCGTTAAACTGTCACCATTCCTTGCGATTCTTGAAATAGGGATGGAGATTATGGGGCATTCGGTTGTGGGAGCCAGATTACGCTCCTTAAAGCTGACTCGTTTTAGTTTAACCCTTCCGCTACTATTTGACCATCCTCTCCCGCTTGAGCCTTTTCTTCAGATGATCTCCATTTGATTGGTGATGTTGATCTTCCCCGTTTTCGTCTGGCCTCTCTGCATTCTCGAGATATGTGACCAAGTTTGTCCCATACCCAACATCTTATTCTACTGTTGAATTCTCGGGATCTTCTTTGGGGTCTAAAACTATCCTCTTCTTCCATTTCTACACGGCGTACTTTAATTGTTGGTTTGACAATTGCTTGTGCTGTCTCACTAGTCAACGCACAAGCTATTGTTTCAGCAAACGTAGCTTTAGGTGTCATCACAGCTGACTTCCGAGTCTCTGGATCTCTAATGCCGTCGATGAACGCATCTATCTTCATTCTTTCCATATAGTCTGGTGATGTATATCCATGCGCCATATGTACAAGACGTTCGATTGCAGACGAAAACTCTTGCAGACTTTCTCCAATTCGTTGGTAGCGACCCTTCAACTCAAGTCTGTATATCTCCCGCTTGTGATTACTACCATATTTGCGATCTAAAGCTTTCATGATCTCATTGTAGCTCCTTCGATCTTGTTCTGGATCTGCTTGTCTTGTTTCTGCTGCTTTATCCTTCAGTGCCACTATTAGAGCTGCCACACGATGTGTTTCGTTCCAACTGTTCTGATCAGCTGCCGTTTCAAATTGGAATTTGAAAATTCCAAACGATGATGTACCATCGTATGGGGGCGGTTTTAACTTCATGCTTTGTGTTTGTTGAACCGTGTGAATTGTTTTACTATTAATTTCAACATCTTGAAGCCTTCTTTCTACTTCTACTTTAAAGTCATCTACTTTCGATTGTACTTTCTGTTCCAGAACTTCAACTCCTTTTTGCACTTTCTCGACTTTTTCATCCACAATTTTTTCTACTTCGATGCGTAGATTCGCTGCCATCTGTAGAAGTTTCTCGTCGATGTGTGTTTTAACCAAGCTAATTTCTTCTCGGCTTGAAGCGATGTTTGCAGACTGTTGCTTTATTTCTTCTCGACTTGCAGCTAATTGTTGATCGATGTTTGCATCTAACTTCTTCATTTCATTACTCATGAGTTCCATATTTGCCTTAACATCTGATCTCATGTTGAAACTCATTTGCTCCATCATAGACATTAACTGTGCAAAGTCGTTGTTTGCTGGTACGACTTGCCTTGTTGCTTCAACAGCACCATCTTTATCTTTAATATTTCCTGCATCTGGATTTTCATCTGCTTCTTTTTGCCCAAAACGATATTTTTCTCGATCCGATCCAGCTGCTTCCATAGCTTTTATTAATCGTTCTTTCAACTCATTCTTGGTTCCCGTTGTTGAAAGTTTCCTTTTTTCCAATTCGCTCTTCAGATCTTGAACTTTTAATCCATTCAAATCCATCTTATTTCCCAATTTCACTTCTGACACCAGTTGTAACATTTCTTAGCCGAGTTACAAATATTCAGTTCGATCACTAAATCAGGAAATTTAAAACACAACGGATTTTTTAAACGTTATAACTTTATTCGTTCAAGATTTTACAATAAAACTACTTCTCCTATTACTATTCCCCTTTCAGTTCTTCTTCTACCCAGTTCCATGACGAATATTTAGTTTTACGCAAAATTCTACGCTACTTTTTGTTTTTCAATAATTTTATACGTATAAATAATATTTTAATAAAAAATGTGTCTTAGCTTTAAATTATGAATCTTTTTGTACGATTTAAAGAATAATATGACTGTCATCTATCAGTAATTGGCAATTATTATATATTGTGTATTCATATTTCGTTTGTTTTCAAAACAAAAAAACATTTACATATAATAAATTTGAAGTTTAATATTAAGTACACAATGCTTTATATATATGTACAAAATATATTTAATTATTTAATTATATAATAATTTAAAAAGATTTGGAACCATAGAGGGTATGTAAAAATTTATTAAAATTTAAATTTAATGTTCAAATGAAATCAACATGTTTAAATAAATTTTTTTCGTTTTTTTAGGTTTCATATTTCAATTGGCAGCCAAGATGTTTACAAGAAATTTTGCTGAAATTTACAAGAAATTTTGCTGCAGCCGTGTTTAAATCAAAATTACAAACAATGTATTTTTTTCAGAAATAAAGAAAAATCATAAATTTTATTTTTGTTATTTTTATCTGTCAAAAAATGATATATTACAACGGCCTATTTCTACTGCTTTTTCGACTTTTCCCCACCAGGGGTCTCACTGTAGTTGATTTCAAAATGGCGAAAACGTTTGTTTTATTAAAGATTCAATCCTTTCTAATTGGTATAGCGGTAGACTATTTGGACATTTTTCATACAAATCTAACGCTAATCTAACGCTAGATCAACCGCTATATCTAACGCTAGTCTAGCGTTAGAGAAATGGATGTGGGATACTAACAATATTTCACCACTTATAATTCTTTTACAATTTTTCACAATATCACTTACAATAATTTTTACTTATAACACTGTTAATGTTAACTCGCCTATATCACTGCTAAATTTTTTATACTTTTTGTATCGCTAACAATTTTTTACTACTTGTATCCTCGAACAACCCTTTTATATATAATACTACATGAAATAGCGTCGATACTACTGTAATATTCTAGATGAACACACCTTTTTTTCTTCCTTTATTTCAACGTAAACGTAATAACATCATCTTCAAATATTGACACCTAGGTGTGAAATCTATTCTTTTCAATTGTTTTCGTTAACCAATCCTTATTCGATAAAAGAAAAACTTCCTATTAAATGTTTACTTTGGTTGCGTTGATTTGGTTTTATTGATTTTTATATTTCTTTTGTAGAACTAACGAGCATTTTCTCGAAAGATGTTCTATTGTGTTGTGTTCTATCGTCTTCCATAATCGTCACATTCTCCCCCACTTATTTCTGTTCGTCCCGAATAGAATCTAAATCTCCTCCTCTGTAGGGTGCTAATCTCTCTAGATGAACGACTTTTGTTTTCGATCGTTGGCCTTTCTTTATTCGATAAACGACATCGTTTAATTTTGTTATGATTGTATAAGGTCCTTCCCAAGATGTTTGTAGTTTTGGAGATAATCCTTTTCTCCGCTGTGGATTGTGTAGCTACACTAGTTTTCCTTCCTCAAATCCCTTGTTGTTTGCGCGAATGTCATACCGAGCCTTCATTCGATCACTGGATATCTGTGCTTTCTGTCTTACAAACGTGTGTACCTCCTCAAGTTCTTTTTGAAGTTTATTAACATAATCTTGGACACATAATGTTGACGATGGAATAATCCCAAACTTCAGATCAGCAGGTAGCCGTAAATCATATCCAAAAATGGTTGTAGCTGGCGTCGTTTTGGTTGTATCATGCACTGATGATCTATAAGCCATCAAGAATAACGGAATATGACTGTCCCAATCACGTTGATTCTTATTTACTACTTTTGCTAGATATTTCTCAGCAACTTATCCAATTGCTAACTACTGCTTCAGCGATCGTTGTTTCTTCTTGGTTTGGTATTGCACACACTTCTGGCCACTTGCTAAAATAATCCATTATGACTAGCACATATTTATTGTTGTTATCAGAAGTCGGAAATGATCCAGCTACATCCATTGCAATTCTCTCGAATGGTGCTCCTACATTATACTGCCTCATGTTACAACGACTTCTTCTTGCAGGTCCCTTTGCAGCCGCACATTGATCGCATGCTTGACACCATTCCACTACCGATTGACGTGCTCCTGACCAATAAAATCTACGCCGTACTTTAGCAAGGGTTTTGTTAATACCCAGGTGACCGCCACTGGTTCCTTCATGATATTCCTTTAATACTTGAGGTATTCTTATTTTGGAAACTACTATCATTGATTCTTTAACTGATCCGTCAGGACTTTCCCAAATTCTTTTCAAGCATCCATCTTCAAAACAGAGACTGTCCCATTGTGCCCAATATGCCTTCAATGTTTGACTTTTATCCGCAATCTCACTCCATGCAGGTTTTTCTCCCTTTTCCTTGAACTTTATTATTGGTGCTAAGCTAGGATCTTCCAGCTGCTCCTTCCTTACTACTTCAGGTGTCCAGTCTTCACTAGGAAGCACTTGCAAAAGTCTGACATCAATAATGTTTTCCTTACTCTCCACCCGATTACAGTGCTTGCATTCCACCTGGCATGGTCTTCTTGACAATGCATCAGCATTTCCATGTGCACTACCCCTTCGATGTTCAATGTCGAAATCATAAGCCTGTAAACGTTCAATCCATCGTGCTACTTGTCCTTCCGGGTTCTTAAATTGTAGTAGCCACCTCAACGCTCCATGATCAGTTCTCAAATGGAATTTTTGGCCGTACAAATATTTGTGAAAATGTTTTACACATTCCACTATAGCCAGCAATTCTTTACGGGTTATACAATAATTCCTTTCTGGCTTGGACAGAATTTTTGAGTAATAAGCTATTACTTTTTCTTGTCCATCAATTTCTTGAGTTAACACTGCTCCTTTACCATCATTGCTGGCATCAGTGTCTAATATAAATTTAAAATTTGGTATAGGGCAAGCCAGAACTGGTGCAGTGCACAATCTTTTTCGCAGCTCCACAAACTCATCTTCTTGCTTTTCGGTCCATTCGAAAGCTTTATCCTTCCTCGTGAGCTCATGCATACTCTTAGCAACATTGGCAAATCCTGGTACAAAACTTCGGTAGTAAGTGCACAATCCCAGAAAACTGCGAAGCTCATGTAAATTTTTGGGTCTTGGCCATTCTTTTACTGCTGTGATCTTATCAGCATCTGTGTGTATTCCATTTGTTGTTACTTTGTGCCCCAAGTGTTTTACTTCTTCTCTGAATAGTGTACATTTCTTTGGACTCAATTTTAGTCCTGCTGCTTGGATTTGCTCGAAGACTTCTTCTAAATTCTTCAAATGATCGTCGAAATCCTTACCCATTACAATGCTGTCGTCCAAGTACACAAGGCACGTTCTCCAATGTAATCCTTTCAGCACACGTTCCATTAAACGTTCAAATGTTGCGGGAGCATTACATAGCCCGAATGGCATAACGTTAAACTGCCATAGCCCACTACACACACTAAACGCTGTCTTTTCTCGATCCTCTTCTTGGACTTCTACTTGCCAATAACCACTTTGCAGATCTAATGTTAAGAATAATTTGGCACCTGATAATGTGTCCAAGGTATCATCAATTCGAGGTAATGGGTAGCTATCTTTCTTTGTTACTGCATTCAGTTTTCTGTAGTCGACGCAGAATCTCATAGTTCCATCCTTCTTTCCAACTAAAACCACCGGTGAACTCCATGGACTATCTGATTGCTCGATAACACCAGCCATTTTCATATCCTTTACCATTCTATCAGCTTCTTCCCGTTTTACTAATGGTAATCGTCTTGGTGCTTGGCGAATCGGCATCTCTCCTCCCGTGTCAATTTTATGTTTAACCAGATTAGTTCTTCCGTTGTCTGCTGATGTGCTGCAGAAGATGGACAAATAACGTTCAAGCAACTGCTCTGCTTCTTTCTTTTGTTCTTTTGTAAGCTCTGTTGTCCACTTCTGTAGTAGATTTTGTATTTCTTTCTTCTGCGTTTGATTTTCGACTTCTCTCATTCACATTTACCCACGATTGTTCCTTTCTTGAGGGTTTTTGTTTTGTCTGACAGATTTAGTGTTCTTATCGGTATTCTTAAGTTTTCATCTGGTACAAGTAATGTTTTCCCTATAATGATCTCTTGATTTTGTAGACCATTTTCATTGGCTTCCACAACCCACAACCTTGGTGACCCAGAATCTCCCTCCAATCTTCCCCAGACGATTGTTTCGGTCTTAAGTGGCAGCTTTTCGCGTTCCAATATTATTCGCCTCATACTTGATTCTGCACCATTCATCTGAAGAACCAACACTACGTTACCATACTTGAGTACTCCATTTCCAACGTCTATTACAAATCCATTCGGCCTCATGAAGTCCATGCCCAAAATTACTTCATCAACGATGTCTGCCACTAGAACTTCATTCTGAAAGTGCGTATTTCTTATTTTTATATCAGCAATTTTGCTTCCCCTGATAGTTGCACTTTCTCCTGTTGCTGTTTGTATTTGATATTTTTCTGCTAGTTGTAATTGCCTTTTCCCTTTTAGTAAATCTGTACGGACTATTGTGCGAGTTGCTCCAGTATCTAGTGTAATGGTACCGATGTTGTCATCAATTTCAGCTCCAATCGTTAAACTGTCACCATTCCTTGCGATTCTTGAAATATGGATGAAGATTATGGGGCATTCGGTTGTGGGAGCCAGCTTACGCCCCTTAAAGCTGACTCGTTTTAGTTTAACCCTTCCGCTACTATTTGACCATCCTCTCCCGCTTGAGCCTTTTCTTCAGATGATCTCCATTTGATTGGTGATGTTGATCTTCTCCGTTTTCGTCTGGCCTCTCTGCATTCTCGAGATATGTGACCAAGTTTGTCCCATACCCAACATCTTATTCTACTGTTGAATTCTCGGGATCTTCTTTGGGGCCTAAAACTATCCTCTTCTTCCATTTCTACACGGCGTACTTTAATTGTTGGTTTGACAATTGCTTGTGCTGTCTCACTAGTCAACGCACAAGCTATTGTTTCAGCAAACGTAGCTTTAGGTGTCATCACAGCTGACTTCCGAGTCTCTGGATCTCTAATGCCGTCGATGAACGCATCTATCTTCATTCTTTCCATATAGTCTGGTGATGTATATCCATGCGCCATATGTACAAGACGTTCGATCGCAGACGAAAACTCTTGCAGACTTTCTCCAATTCGTTGGTAGCGACCCTTCAACTCAAGTCTGTATATCTCCCGCTTGTGATTACTACCATATTTGCGATCTAAAGCTTTCATGATCTCATTGTAGCTCCTTCGATCTTGTTCTGGAACTGCTTGTCTTGTTTCTGCTGCTTCATCCTTCAGTGCCACTATTAGAGCTGCCACACGATGTGTTTCGTTCCAACTGTTCTGATCAGCTGCCGTTTCAAATTGGAATTTGAAAATTCCAAACGATGATGTACCATCGTATGGGGGCGGTTTTAACTTCATGCTTTGTGTTTGTTGAACCGTGTGAATTGTTTTACTATTAATTTCAACATCTTGAAGCCTTCTTTCTACTTCTACTTTAAAGTCATCTACTTTCGATTGTACTTTCTGTTCCAGAACTTCAACTCCTTTTTGCACTTTCTCGACTTTTTCATCCACAATTTTTTCTACTTCGATGCGTAGATTCGCTGCCATTTGTAGAAGTTTCTCGTCGATGTGTGTTTTAACCAAGCTAATTTCTTCTCGACTTGAAGCGATGTTTGCAGACTGTTGCTTTATTTCTTCTCGACTTGCAGCTAATTGTTGATCGATGTTTGCATCTAACTTTTTCATTTCATTACTCATGAGTTCCATATTTGCCTTAACATCTGATCTCATGTTGAAACTCATTTGCTCCATCATAGACATTAACTGTGCAAAGTCGTTGTTTGCTGGTACGACTTGCCTTGTTGCTTCAACAGCACCATCTTTATCTTCAATACTTCCTGCATCTGGATTTTCATCTGCTTCTTTTTGCCCAAAACGATAATTTTCTCGATCCGATCCAGCTGCTTCCATAGCTTTTATTAATCGTTCTTTCAACTCATTCTTGGTTCCCGTTGTTGAAAGTTTCCTTTTTTCTAATTCGCTCTTCAGATCTTGAACTTTTAATCCATTCAAATCCATCTTATTTCCCAATTTCACTTCTGACACCAGTTGTAACGTTTCTTAGCCGAGTTACAATTATTTAGTTCGATCACTAAATCAGGAAATTTAAAACACAACGGATTTTTTAAACGTTATAACTTTATTCGTTCAAGATTTTACAATAAAACTACTTCTCCTATTACTATTCCCCTTTTAGTTCTTCTTGTACTAACAATATTTCACCACTTATAATTCTTTTACAATTTTTCACAATATCACTTACAATAATTTCTACTTATAACACTGTTAATGTTAACTCGCCTATATCACTGCTAAATTTTTATACTTTTTGTATCGCTAACAATTTTTTACTACTTGTATCCTCGAACAACCCTCTTATATACAATACTACATGAAATAGCCTCGATACTACTGTAATATTCTAGATGAACACACCCTTTTTTTTCTTCCTTTATTTCAACGTAAACGTAATAACATCATCTTCAAATATTTACACCTAGGTGTGAAATTTATTCTTTTCAATTGTTTTCGTTAACCAATCCTCATTCGATAAAAGAAAAACTTCCTATTAAATGTTTACTTTGGTTGCGTTGATTTGGTTTTATTGATTTTTATATTTCTTTTGTAGAACTAACGAGCATTTTCTCGAAAGATGTTCTATTGTGTGTTCTATCCTCTTCCATAATCGTCACAGTATTGATGTTTCGTGTTAGTTTTGTAATACATATCTAAACACAGATAAAAAATACATGTACTTTAACAAAAAGTTATTTTTGATATACATCGCTGCCCAAAACTAAAAACCATGTCCTCATAAAAGTTTTTTGCCGAAAACTATATCAAAATCCTAAACCCAGACCGAAGTCTTGATATCTCAGAGCTTGAGATTTCAGCCCCTCCATATTTTTCCACTTGGAATGAACCCGTAGTCGAGGTATGTCATTAAATTATGTATAATGTATGGTTAATAAATTTATAATGTTAGTGTTACATATTGTAAATTTTCTTGAATTAAATATTTAAAGTATATTAATCATTAATCATTATTTTTCTTAAATAATTAAGTCTTTTCCATAACATTGTTGACAGCGGTGGGATTTGAACCCACGCCCTCGAAGAGACTGGTTTGCATACTATTATTTATTTCTATTATCTTCTGGAGTAATTACTCAGAGATTGACATTATGTTATTTGAAAACTTACGCCAAGTGCCAACGGCAAACATTGTTAATTATATTATTTGCATTTTTGATTTTTCGTAGTATGTTGAACCATATTTCCATAGTGATAACGTAAAATTTCTGCATCATTATGATGACGTAACTTGATTTATTTTTTGTTGCGTTTTAATATTAATTTTGATAAATTTTTAATATTCCAATCATCCGATTTTTACTTGGACTTGTGGTTTTTAAGGTATGCATGGGCTTAATATTTCAAAAATTTTCACAATTTCAATTTCGCTGTCACCAATGTTATGGAAGACATGATTATTTAAGAAGAAAAATGATTAATGATTGATTTACTTTAAATATTTAATTCAAAAAATTTTACAATATGTATTTAACACTAACATTATAAATTTACTAGCCATATATAATATAATGACATACCTCGAATACGGGTTGATTCCACACATTCATTACAGTTGCAACCGTTTTTTCTTCGCCATGTAGCAGCATATGATGCGTTTTAGTACAATTGGTTATTCCACATTTTCGCTTTCTTTTACAAAACATAGATTTATGACCAATTCCTAGACAAGCGAAACAAACTCTGTTCTTTTTAAGTCACTCCCGTCTTTCATTGACTGTTGTAATGATGATGTAATGTTCTTTCTGACAATAAATGCATTTTCTAACGGCGTGATGTTTAATTTTGGATGCCATCAAAGTATATTTTTTGGTTGATTTACTAATTGCTATTTCACGTAGCCGTAGTATTTTGAAAAGTCAGCGATAGTGTGAACTTCAATACGTGGCATTGTATGATGGGCCCATTCTATTCTGCGTTCATATGGTAACTTCGAAATTAATAATTCAAGTAGCTCAGGATTATTTAAGTAAGCTTTGGCTTTTGAATAATTTGTCAAAAATGATACCATGTTACGTACATTTGTTGAAAATTCGTTGTGGTAAATCATCATCCTGCTCTATTTTTTAATTTTTTGACTTTTGCTATTTGTGATTTAACCAACAGATCAACTCTACCAAATTTAAATTCTATGTTGTTCTTGTAGCGACGAGATGTGGTGCTATTCTTCCGGCTCCAAGTCCAGATTCAGGAACTCGACTACTGCCCTTGGACGGTACCACAGATCTTCCTTCGTCAGGTCGGTTGGCTTCTCTGGACAATTGAAAAGATGGATAGCATCATGCGGCGTGCCCTCACATGTGGAACACTTGTCAATAATTTTCTGGTCAATTCTACTCATGTAGTTATTTAAGATGCGTGACAAACCGGATCTTAACTGCGCTAGGATGGTTCTAGTGCCGCGTGGCAGTTCCACCTCTTCGGCAGTGACTTGTGGCGGCTTGCTATTAAGAACTCGATTCGGGGCGTAATTCTTTATTGTGTCTTCAAAAGCACGGCGTGGACGTCGAGTTTCGGATTTCGCTACCCGAAAAGAACGAAATCAAGTCTAATTCTTCAGATGGACCACATCTTCAACCATAGTTGTCTTGGCTAATCCTTAGTCGAACACATGGTAACTGATGTATCCTACAACACAAAGATCTTGATGAACGTCATCAAATCAGCAGTGAATCAATCCTATTGATAACCACCAGTTCAGTTGTTTGTTGGGAGATTACTAATAATTATCATTATTTGTGATGGAGATTTTTGTACCTGACCGGTTAAATTTAATGTATTTTAATGCATCGCAACACCGTTTATGGAAATACAAGGTAGTCGAGCAATCAAATGAATGAATAAATAAAACACACGTATACAGTTTTTTATTATAGTAACGTTTACCGAAGTTTCAAGAAAATCGGCAATTTTCGGTTGCACATCATCTTGATTTGCGTTTCCATAAATATTGGTTTAAAATTTTTAAAAATTCGATTAATAAAATACGAATTGGTCCACATCTGCAAGACTGCAGTGCCTCATCTATATGACTGCATGAAGTAACTGCTATCCATACAATCGCTGATGTAATCCAGGGAGGTGTGACCGCATAAAAAATGCGTGTTCACGATCTACGACTAATTCATGGAAAGAGAGCAAAAATCGATGCTTTTGATGGTTTGGGATCGTAGTGGTCACAAGTAACATAATAACCTACAGTTGGTCAAAAAAAATTTTCGGAGTTATGAAAATATGTTGCCATTCTCCATTCCGCGCAAAAAATATTTGCAGCCCGCAACCATGAAACTAGTTAGGGCAAAGGTTAGGAAACCATCACCACAATATACAAAGCAATTAGTTGCTCTATTATCATTTAACGTCGTCAAACATCGGGAAAACTACACGCAATACAAAATGCTGCACCTTGCAACTGGACGACACCCAATGGTAGTGCTGGATATTCTTCACACAACGATTTACTGGTTCACCAATATTTTCCAAACTGTCACAAAAGTGTTACTCGTCCCATTCCGTATCTAGGATTCAGGAACCCTGTTACTACCTTAGTGCGGTGCCAAATTTTCCTTCGTCAAATTTTCTGAATATCGTCAGGTTTTCTGAACATAGGTGGTACAAATCACGTGGTGTGGTCTCAGATCAGTTATACCCTATACATCTCAATAATTGCAGGATTGGTTCATGTAATTATTTAAGATTCGAAACCAATCGAACCATAATGGAACTATAATGCTCATTTTTTGCGATTTGTGTTGGTTTGCTATTCAGGGCTCGATTTGGTATGTAGTCCCTTATTGTACTTTCAACACTTATAGACTTTTCCGCTCAATTTTATATGTTAGCTCATCGATATTACCAGTGCAAAGCTCTTCGTTGGAATAAGTTAAAAATGCTTTCTTAGAAAAATGCTTTTCTTTATGTGCCTGGGAATGGCAAACCCATTGTAACTGCGTTTTAAGCGACTTGAGGAGTCCATTTTTGTTTTTGAGTTCTCGTATTGAGTATGATCATTGAATTTGAGTAGAGGATCCTCCGTAACCTTTACAGTTTGAAATTTTTTACATTAGGAATAAGCATGTTGTCAATGTAAAAAAAAAAATTTTTTAAAGATCGTTACTTAATGACGTAATAAAATAACCGATGTTTTTTTATTTATTTACAGTTCACAAGAAATTGAAGTCAGTGATATTCGAAATGCTATATGTAGCCGAGAGGAGTACGATATGCTTACAAATAATTATCTGGGTGTTACAAAAATAAAACAAGAAAAAGAATGACATCAATAATATTTATAAAATAATTTAGATAATTATAATGACCTGTGTTGTATATATCAAATATATTTTTTTTACTGTACAATTCAATTGCTTTGCTCATTAATTAAGTGTGACTAATTGACTATTTTATCAATTTTATTGTTTACCACCTAATTTTTTAAATTTGTATTTAATTTCATCATTAAGTGTGGATTTTGGAAGGAAAACATCCAAATTTTGAAGTTTATGTGACAACAACCATTTGGATGGCAAGGCATTTTCGTTTTCTTCCCATGATATCCAACTAGTTCATGGTTAGTTTTACCAAGCTAACCTACTCCTTCTTAAAGATAGTTATTAACCCGGCTTAAGACTTTATGAAGGTGTAAGACGTCCCCACGAGTTGTGATAAAGGAAATTTTGAGACACAGCACTTTAGCCCCAAAAATGTTTCCCCTTCCGTTGTCGAACGCCTGAAAATTTGGTTTAAAATTATACGTTAAATAAAATTTTCATATTTTTTCTTACTAATTATTTTAAGTGGGGTAGTGAAATCCGAAATTCTACGTCCACGCCGTGCTACCTGGGTAATGCTAACAAAATTAGGTTGGTGTAGTTGAGAGGGGCAGAGTAAATACTGCTTATACTCAATGATTCTGCACCATGGCGAGTCATTGGCGTCACAAAACCAATGCATCTCAAGCGTCTGTTCTCCATGTTAAAGGCGGCTTGGAGCCGGCGTCTTCTTGGATCAAGCGGCTCGCTATATAAACGTGTAGCAAGCGTCTGTTCTCCATGTTAGGGGCGGTTTGTAGCGGGCGTCTGTCTTGGATCCAGCGGCTTGCTATATAAACATGTAAAAAGGTTGTTTCTGGTGACCTTAAGATGCAGAACGAACCCATTCACGAAAATTTGGGTTGGGCGAAGGGCTAACACCCCATTTCCGTAAAAAATTACTTGTCATGAATTCTGTACACAGGCCTCGGATTATCTCGGATTCATTATTGGAACGTCCTCGGACTACGATTTAAAAATGGGAACCTGGAACGTGCTAAGCCTTAGAAGACCAGGAGATCTACTAAAACTTACAAACCAAATCAATAGCTATACACTGGATATAGTGGCGTTACAAGAACTAAGATGGCCAGGGAGTGGAATCCACGAAACAGCCAAGGGATACACTCTCTACTATTGCGTTGCATTCATGAAAACGGAGGAGAATTTGGAGTTGGCTTTCTCATACATCGTCGCGTGAATCAACATGTTATCGACTTTCGCTCAATTAATATGCGGATATGCACAATGAGAATCCGTACGCAAAAATTTAATATAACGATCATCAATGTTCATGCACCTACTGAAGACAAATCAGATGACATTAAAGACCTGTTCTTTCTAGAACTCGAAGAAGCCATCAATAACATCCCGCGGCACGATATAAAAATCGTGGTAGGTGACTTCAATGCGCAAATTGGTAGAAGTGCAGAACTTAAAACACATGTCGGCCCTAACAGCTTGCATCATACTAGTAACAATAACAGCTTTCGCGCAGCTGAACTGGCTATGATGTATGATCTAGTAATTTCTAGCACTTTCTTTCCTCATAAGAGAATCCACAAAGCAACGTGGAAATCAAGCGATGGAAGAACTGAAAATCAAATCGATCACGTCATGATTTCTAAGAGACACTCTACAAGTGTAACTGACGTTCGATCATACAGAGGTGCTGATATGGACACCGATCATATGCTTGTCATCTTTAAGTATAAGTGCAAATTATCATCTACATTTAATAGGCAAGCAAAAAAGACCGTGCGCTGGAATGTCGAAGCATTTAAACACCTGGAAACACTGAATAGATATCAGGAAATTGTAACGCAAAGCATAGAAGAGCATGACATCCCATCTGAGATGCCATTAAACATACAAGAAGAATGGCAAACGCTTCAATCAACCATCATATCCGCAGCACAAACTACAATCGGAAAACGGCCACCGAAATCACGAAACGAATGGTTTGATGACGAGTGCCGCGAAAGCATTGAGCACAAACAAAAGCTGCGAGAAAAATGGTTAACAAAAAACACCCGAAGCTATTTGGTTT
>OY856186.1:379115073-379182137 GCA_963693315.1 Diogma glabrata | reverse complement strand
CTAGAATTTTTGGACATGCAATTAAATATGCTTGCATGGCTCCTTGTACGCTTGAATACATTGGTGATGTAGTTATTTGTTCAGGATCATCAATTGAACCAACATTATATGCAGATAATATATTGATTTTTCGTTCGATTTAATCATATAGGACGTAGTGATATATTAATAGCAAAGTTACCAACAAATCCAATAGTGCATATGTGCAAAAGACTTGTCGGGTTACCGGGTGATATAATTATAGTTCGAAGATCATTTGGTTTTGGTCCAGTTTCAATAGTTATAGACATAGTTCAAGGGTTAGGATACAATTATGAAAACGATGAAAACAAATTCGATGAATCCACTGATCCAGACAATTTTCGGGAAACATAAAATAAAAATTAGAAGGAAAACAAGCGACATACAAGGACGAAAGTCGCTTGCAACATTGAAGTCATCAATCAGCTATAAGATTAAGGTTAAATTAATTTTTCTATTTTATTGTTATAAAGTTTTTGAATTTTTATTGATTATATTATAAGACCATCATGGTCTTATAAGCTAGTAAGTTTATTTAGAGATTTTTTCCTTGGTTTAGTCTGCGTACGTTCCGTTTATCATTCGAAAGATTTTAAAAAAACCCTTGGATAAATAGAAACCATAGGCATCTATTTTCAAATTGAAAAGCCCAGGCTTTACAAGTTATTGCCAAAAACTAGGCATTTTTGAAGAATGGGTTATACAATTTATTTTCGTCATAAATTGAAATCAAAATGCTAACATGAGTTTCTTTTAGTTATATATTTTACGCACAAACGAATTGTAAAACACATTTTACGTCCTAGTTATCGTGACTGAAAGTTGAACTTAACGCCCGTAAAATAAAAGCCCGCTGCTATATAAAACATTAGTGTTTTTTCTACTTTGCCGCCCGTAAAATAATTGCCCGGAAAATAATCATAAAAATATGGAGGGGCTGAAATCTCACAGCTCTGAGATATCAAGATTTCGGTCTGGGTAAACGATTTTGATATAGTTTTCGGCAAAAAACTTTCACGAGGACATGGCTTTTAGTTTTGGGCAGCGATGTATATCAAACATAACTCTTTGTTAACGTACAAGTATTTTTTATATCTGTTTAAAAACTTTTTGCAAAACTAACACGAAATATCAATACGTTGCCGGAAAATTATAATCCAAATCCAAAAATTTTGTTAAATTAAATAAAATCAAACTCTTTCAAAATTCCAAAAATATTCCAAAAACTAGAATGAAATCAAATATTTAAACTTTTTCTAAATTCCGATAATATTTCAATAGTATATTGTATAATGAGTGTAGAAAGAACACTATTGCAGTACGAGTGTGAAATTTGCAGCACGAGACGCTAGTCGCTATTTTTTCTACAATTGCAAGATTCGATAGTCATATACTATACAAATATTTAATACCATAAACTAATGTAGATTTAAAATTTTCATTTTTTACACTATATCAAGTATGTCATGATTTATTGTTGTCAAAAATTTTCCCATATCGTTTTTGATTTTGTTTGAATAACGTTCTAAAAATAAATCGGTGAAAATGAATAGTGATTTCGGTGAAAGTGATGAAGAGGTTATCATTGGAACTCCTCCAGACATTGCTGAGGCAGCTAAAAATGTTTGTTTGGAACTTCTACCTGAAAAATCTAAAACTAGATATAGAAAAGAACGAGAAGCTTTCTTGACATGGTGTGGAGAGAAAAAAGCCACGAAAATTACGGAGAATGTTCTTTTGGCTTATTTTTCAGAAAAATCAAACATTTTCAAGTCATCCACTTTATGGTCAATGTACTCTATGTTAAAGAGTACACTTATTTTAGAAGACAACGTCGATATCTCTAAATATCATAAGTTGATTGCATTGTTGAAAAGAAAATCAGTGGGCTATGTTGCTAAAAAATCTAGAACCTTTTCTAGAGAAGATATAAATAAGTTTGTGAATGAAGCACCAGACAAAGATTTTCTGATGATGAAGGTAATTATTTAATATTTAAATGTATAAAATTAATATTAATATTCAAAAAATTCAAATTAAAGATTGCTCTTATAATGGGTATCGCTGGAGCCTGTCGAAAGGATGAGCAACTGAAAATGATGTTGGATCATATTGAGGATAAGGAAAATATATTAACTGTACAGGTGCCAGACACCAAAACTCACATCACTCGAACGTTTACTGTTTCTAATGGGGTTGGTGATTGGATCTCAGTTTATCGTAAATACAGAAATCTTCGCACTGCAAACACCACTCATAACAGGTTTTTTGTTAACTATCGGAATGGTAAATGTACTTCGCAAGCTATTGGAATAAATACATTTGGAAAAATTCCACTAAAAATTGCGAGCTACTTAAATCTTCCAAATTTGCATGAATATACAGGGCACTGTTTCAGACGAACATCTGCTACGTTACTCGCAGATGCGGGTGGAGACATTTAACACTCAAGAGGCATGGCGGATGGAAATCCTCTGCTGTTGCGGAAAGCTATGTCGACAACTCCATTCAAAATAAAATATCTGTGTGTGAGAAAATAACTGGAGCCCCTGCAAGTGACAATATCGCAATGGATAATGAAAATATAGGTCGCGGTAGTAGCTCCATTGTTGGAAGTGCAGCGGAATCAGTTATGGGATTCAATAGAACAATTGTTAAGGCTGCTAAAAAATACGACTGAGGGGATAAATATTAGTGCATGTACTTCATGCAACATCACAATAAATATTAATAAATAAATTTCAATTAAAACTATAATTTATTGTTAATGTTTAATCTATAATTATGAATAATTTGATTTATAATAAAATTCGATTCACTTTAAATATTGCATTGAATGTGTTTTTTGTAGATTTATTTTCTAGTTATTTTTCCAATGTAAACACAACTGTGCAGAAAGTACTTTCTACACGGCAAATCCGTGCAGAAAGTACTTTCTACACGTCATTTGGGAAGATTCATTTTCAATGCCTACTTTTTATCAAATTCATCGTAGAAAATTTGACTTTCACAACAATTGTAGAAAAAAATTATTAAAAATTCAAACTTTTCCAAAATTCTAAAAATATTGCAAAAATTATTACAAAATCAAAAATTAAAACTTTTTTAAAAATTATAATAAAATTAAAAATTAAAAATTTTTCAAAATTCTAAAAATATTCCAAAAATTCTTACAAAACCAAAAAATGAAACTTTTTTCAAAATTCTAAATATATATATATATAAAATTCAAAAATTCTATTTTTTTTCCAAATTCTAAAAATATTGCAAAAATTATAACAAAATCAAAAATTGAAACCTTTTTCAAAATTCCAAAAATATTCTAAAAATTAGAATGAAATCAAATATTTAAACTTTTTCTAAATTCCAATAATAATCCAAAAATTCTTAAAAATTCAAACTTTTTCCAAAATTCTAAAAATATTGCAAAAATTATTACAAAATCAAAAGTTGAAAATTTTTTCAAAATTCCAAAAATTATAATAAAATCAAAAATTAAAAATTTTTCAAAATTCTTAATATATTCCAAAAATTCTTACGAAATCAAAAATTAAAACTTTTTCCGAAATTCTAAAAATAATGCAAAAATTATTACAAAATCAAAAATTCAAAAATACAAACTTTTTCAAACATTTTTTTGACAAACTTATAATGCAATAATCTAGATTTTGGTCTCACATACCAATCCCGACCATCAAGATTGCTCCAAATTCCATGTTCCTACTCGTAATCACTTAAAATGAACGTTTTTTAACCAAAAACTATGCAAATTTCCTTGTTTTGACACACTTGACGATTTTTTTGACACACTTCCGGTACAGTTATCAAACACATCATCCTTTCGGCTCTTCCCATTGAGTAAACCTATTTTTAGAAAACAAATTTTTTGAAATCCCTCCAGCGGTTTTCTAGATTTCGTCGGTTGTGACGGCCGGCCGGCCGACAGACAGACGCACATTTTTTTTGTTGCTTTTTTAGAATCAGTAGGTCCTAAAACGTCGAGAAATGCCAAAAAAAGTGGGGGTAAGAATTTCACTTTGAGGTCATGAATGTAATACTTAGGTCTTTCAGACCGAAGTAATAGAACAAACAAATAAATTATTATATGAAGTTTATAGAAAAAATCGTGGCATGTTGAGTATAATTTTCAAAATGTATAGCGATGGTTAAAAAAATTCAAAAATTGATTTATACTACAATTAAGTTGTGTAGTTGTGCGTAAATCGTTGTACATACGCTCAGGCTGAAAGGAAGAATACGCCCTTGGTTCAATAAAAGCCCTCGCTTCCCGTCGGGCTTCAATATGAACCGCAGGCGTAATCTTCTACTTTCAGCCCTCGATATGTAAATAACTATTACGCTCGTATCGTAAAACACATTTTTTGTACGAGTGAACCGTAAAATGCACTTTTACAATTTAAAAATTGTTCCTAAAGCAGGCCTTTTTTTCCTATTTAAATAACAATGCCAAAATTGAAATAACAATGCCTAAAGTTATTATTATTACTATTATTTCGAAAAACTACTTGGATAAAATAATTTTCTAAAAAATATTTTACAATTTTGTGTAAATATATGTACATTTTTATTTATGCAAATAATACAGAATCATAATTTAAGTAGTTTTGTAAAAAAACACTGAATCAGCTTCTGTTTTTAAAACAGATTTAAAAACAGAAGCTGATTCAGTGTTTTTTTACAAAACTACTTAATAGTACATTATGATGCTAGGACGTAAAGCTAAAGATTTTGGAGCCGAGATTTGCACCCACATTAAGTCCAAAATAGCTTACGTCCGTGCATCATATACTATTTTTTATTCGCCGCAAGCAAAATATTTTAAGAAAAGTTGTTTATTCTAAATTAAAATTATAAATTTTCATAAATTTAGAAATAAAAATATGTAGAACAAGTAACCTTTGACAAAATATTTATTATTTTTTCCAAATTATTGTGTAGCTATGACAACAAATGATAACAACTATTTTAATTGGATAGTGAAATTTTGAATTTAAGGGTGGCTTTGATAAAAATTTTTCATAGAATTTAAACAATTACAAATGCCTTTTACTTTTTTGGACGTAGCTATGACAACAAAATAAATAGTTGAAAAGTGATACTTTAAAGCCGCAAATCACAGTAATAAAGCAACACTTTAATATGTAGGCGAATAAAAAATATAATAGAATAATTATCAGCATTTTACAACTTTATAAATTGAATAATACAGAATCTTACTCGTACAAAACATCTTGTATGCAATTCGGGCATAAAGTATCTTATTTGCTTTCGAGTGATTGTTTCTCTTGGTTAACGCCTCGAGCAACAATTTCACTCTCAAGCGGAAAAGACATTCTTTAGGCCCTTAATACATAAATAGCTAGTTCATCATAGTTATCGTGGCTGAAAGTTGAACTTTACGCCCGTAAAATAAAATCACGTTGCTATTGTAGACGTTAGTATATTTTTCTACTCTGTCGCCTTTTAAATAATTGCCCGTAAAATAATCATAAAATTAGAACAAACAAATAAATTATTGTATGAAGTTTGTAGAGAAAATCATGGCATGTTTAGTAATTTTCAAAATGTCTAGCGAGTTTAAAAAATTCAAAAATTAATTTATTCTACAGTTAAGTTGTGCAGTTGTGCGTAAAGCGTTGTACATACACTCAGGCTGAAAGGAAGATTACGCCCTAATCTTCTACTTTCAGCCTTCGATATGCAAATAACTATTAAGCACGAACGAATCGTAAAACACATTTTACACCATAGTTATCGTAGCTAAAAGTTGAACATTACATCTCGTTTATAAAATCCCGTTGCTATATAAATGTTATGTCTATAACATAAATAAATAACTTTATAAGAAATAACACGTTTTTAATGTAATTTTTTATAATCTTTATTGACACTTTTACTTCTCCTTCATTTTATATGTTATTCAAGACTTCATATTTTACATTATGGCGGAACATCATGTGTGTACATTTTCTATTGTCAGCATCGTGTTGCCCGATGTATCTTTATTAACAATTCCTACCCAATAGACAAATATACATGACTGACATCCGTCCCTCCTTAAAGTTACTACAATATTTTTTTTTAATATAATTTTTTTTTATTATTAATATTAGATTGTATCGTTGAACTACGACATTTTCTGTAACAATGTCATCTAATTCATTTACTACAACATTCTCGGTAGTCAAATCATTACTTTGAGTAACGAACTCTAGTGGTTTATTTACATTATGTCTAAATAATACCGTATAATTGTGATTCTTATTATTTTGTACTACAATTTATCTTCAACACAAGTTTTACTTTTAGTTATGCTATCGTTGACATCTTCAATGTGAATTGGATGATTGACTGTAATACGCAAATGCATTTGATTAACTTGACGTTTAATCAATCTTCCGTTTTTATCTAAAGAACATAGATAGGTTCGTGGCCCTAAAATTTTGGTTACTATTGCATTCTCCCAACTAGGATGATTAGGATTTGCGAAATTACGTACGATAATTGAGTCGTTGATATTAAGACTTCGCTCTATTATTTTTCGTCTACTTTTTCGGGTCGATGTCAATTTCGAATTCTCATTAAAGTTCTTATTCTCATTAAATTGTATCTCGTTCCTGGCAGGTTTAAGAAGATCCAATTTGATTTTTGGAATGAAACCCAGCAAAGCTTTGGCTGGCGGACTGCCCGTCGTGGAGTGAGGTGTACTACGATAATCCGTGAGAAATCTATTTATAATAACTTGAATGTTCGTCTCTGTTTTGCTAAATGTAGCTTTTTTAATTGTTTTAACAGCATTTTTTGCCGCCCCGTTTGTGGCTGGATAACCCGGAGTTGTTAACGTATGATTAATTCCGTTTTTCTTTGTAAATTATTTAAATGCGTCAGACGTTAATTGTGTTCCAATCTGAAACTATCTTGTTAGGTAATCCATATCGCGCTAATAAGTGTTCTAATGCCCGAATCGTGCAAGATGATGTTGGAATTTTTGTACTGAAAACTTCTATCCATTTTGTTCAACAATGATCGTATTTTTAGTGAAAGTATTTATCTTCTGTAGGTCCCGCATAGTCTCCCACGGCCTATCTGGTATTTCCCACGGGATATTTACTGTCTTGGATGGATTTGTCCTTACTGGCAAACATGCATCACAACTCTTAATTATTGTCTCAATATCTTTATCGATATTAGGCCACCACACGTAAGACTTTTACAACGATTTCGTCCTTTCGACCTTTACAACGAATTTTAAATCGTCATTGTTTGTAACTAAATGCAAATAAGTTGCTGCACCGTCATTCTCTTTATTAGCTTTATTAGCTACAATTGGAAGTCGTGAAAGTATATCTGAACTATTATTTTTCGATTTGACGTGTTTAATTGTATAATTAAAAGCTGACAGGTGGATTGTCCATCTCTGTAATCGACTTGCTGACGTTTGTGGTATACCTTTATTTTCCCCAAAAATTCCTAACAAAGGCTTATGGTGACCAGGGACCAATGTAAAATGACGCCCTATCAAGTACTGAAAGAATTTTTTTGTACCATATATAATTGCCAATGCTTCTTTTTGAATCGTGGAATATTTCTTCTCAGGGTCTCTCAAAAGTCTAGATGCGTATTCTATAGGCCTTTCCGTGCCGTCTGGTAGCGTATGTGAAATAATTGCGCCTAATCCTACCGATGAGGCATCGCACGTAAGATTTAAGGGTAAGTCTTTGTCGTAGTGCACCAGAATATGTTCGGTAGCCAACTCCTGCTTGAGCATGTCAAATGACTTCTGACATCTTCCGGACCAATAAAACTTAGTGTCTTTTTGCAAAAGCGCGTAAATTGGTTGTAACTTCGTAGCCAAATCACTGATAAATTTACCATAATAATTTATTAAACCACAGAATGCTCTGACTTCAGAGACGTCCTGAGGAATTGGTGCCTTTAAAATCGACTCGTTTTTGTTCAAGTTAATTAATCCTTTTTCGGAGATCAAGTGACCTAAATATTCTATCTGGGGTTTAGAGAATGCACATTTTTTTTGTTTAGTTTTAATTCAGCTTCTCGTAATCTTTCAAAAACTAACGTAATTCGTTTATTATGTTCTTCCTCGTTTTTCGCTCCTTCCAATATATCGTCAAGAAACACTACTGTACCAGGAATTCCTTTAAAGATCTTTTCTGCCTCTCTTTGAAAAATGCCTGTTGCGGGTTTTACACGGGTTTTACAATGGCAAGCTGTTCTCTGTATAATTGCCTATGTGCGTACTCCAAGTAACTAACTTCTTCGAGTCATTGTTCCAACTGGTTATATGCTGAAATCATATCTATTTTTGAAAATAAGTTGCACCCTTTTAACTTCGTAAAAATATCCGTTATTCTTTGTATCGGGTAATTTGTATCTTTGATGAATTTATTAATTGTCACTTTATAGTCAGCGCATATTCTGACTGTTCCGTCTTCCTTTAAAACTGGGACAAAAGGCGTGCCCCATTGTGTTGCGTCCGTCTTTGTTATTATACCCTTCCGCAAATGGTTCCGTTCGTGCCTTTACCAAAATTGATTTAATATTCTCGTCGATGTCTAATCTGGTTTTAACGTTTTTCAAACATCCAATTTCACCACTGAAAAGATTATCGAATTGCTCAACAATGTTTTCTATTTTCATTACGCTTACATCAACATTATTTACAGCAATAGACTTAATAATAAAAAGTTAAAAAAAATTACGTCCTAGTATTGAAATTTGAGCATTTTCAATAATTAAAAATTTAAATGGTCGTGTAAAGCTATTATAAGAAATCACCAACTATCTTTAATATATTACCACCGTATCCTTTTACAATCGTATCATCCCGTGATAGTAAATTCTTATTAAAATACTCTAAAAATAAATAAGCGGGAATTGCAGACACACCTGCACCCGAATCTGCTTAAAAGCACATTTCTATTTAAAATATTTAATTCAATATCTGTTAACCTACTGAAATTAACACAATCTACACTATAAATGTACTCATCATTTAAATTGACATTAGTATTTACTAAATCTAAATTTTCGCTTGAAATATGACTCACCACGTTGCTTTGTTGTTTAGATGATGTCCGGCATACCGATTCCATATGTCCTCGTCGTTTACATTTATTGCACGTTACATTCTTGTATCGACAATTAATTTCTAGATGGTTCGTAAATGCACAATGTTTGCACGGTACTCGATCCATAATTTTCATCTAGTTTCTATTCGTAGAGCGTTGATTGTTATGAGATTGATTTTTTGTTGTGAAATGACTGCGTGTCAATTTATGCTGAACCGCGTTCAAATCAAATTCCTTATTATTACACACGTTCTTCGTATTTTAATGCTAAAGTTACTGCTTTATGGATTGTCAATCTTTCTTCTTCACATAATCTGCCAAAAGTTTTATCCTTCATACAGGTGACAAACTTGTCAACTATCATTTCCGGTAATCTGCCTCTAAAATTGCACGTTGATGCCAAACTTTTGATACGAATGCTAAAATACTTTATTGTTTCACATTCTTTTCGCTGAATTTCATAAAATATTCTCCTTTCGTGAAATACTATGACCGGCGCAGAATAATATAATTCTAAAATCTGCAACAATTCGTTGTATGATTTTTTCCCGGTTCTTTCGGAGCACAAGAATTAAACAGCATCTCAAATGCTTTAACTCCAATAAAATCTAATAAATGATTTTTTTTATCATTTTCGTCACTAACTTTGTTGATGCGTCGGAAAAAAATTTCAATCCGACACTTATAAATTTTCCATTGCATCGTATTTGGGTCAAATGATTGCATAGTCGCCATTACTGTAAGCGCGTCGTCGTTTACCATTTTTATTTATTTTCTATTTTATTACGTAGGTGGAAATTCACTTTATTTCGTCGTATTAAACTTATTTTTTTGTGTTATTTTGTGATATTTTATAATTTTTCGTCGTAATAAAAGTCTTCCTTACTTTTAAATTTTTCAATTTGTATCTTACTCGTGTTAAATTATATATTTTTTTGTTGCGTCGTATTTAATTATTTTATATATAATTCATCTATTTTTATACGTTATCCTGATTTTCCTGCGTCGCCAATGTTATGTCTATAACATAAATAAATAACTTTAGAAGAAATAACACGTTTTTAATGTAAATTTTTATAATCTTTATTGACACTTTTACTTATCCTTCATTTTATATTGTTACGAGTACAGAAAAATCTAGACGATTACAGAAAGATCTAAACGATTACGGTCACTTCCAGGAAAATAAAATCAACAAAACACAACAGAAAGTGAATGAAATGAATAGTGTTGTTGTTGTGGTACATGTTCTTAGAATTAAGGTCTACACAAAACAAATGATTTTATGAATCAAATCAACGTAACGTAAAATAATCGAATATTCTAATATTTTCTCAAGGTTTCTAAAAAGTGACCGCGAAATTTCTAGAGATTAAGCAGAATGTATATAAGGAAATTATTTTTGTAGTTTTTAATTAGTTTTATTTTAAACCTGCGATAGTGAAGTTAAAATTATAAAAGTGATCTTTAAATTAACTAATTTGGTCTAGTGAATAAAGTTTTAAGTTTTATTGAGTAGAAATATTTTGTGTATTATTTTGAACGTGGTGTACTGGAAATTTCTACAATAAACCGTTGTAGTTTCGAAGCTGTTGGAAGAATATTCTAGTTAGGAATATTGTTTGCTGTATTGTTTTCCTGTTGTTGTGGAACAATCAAGGAGTTGAAGACTTAATAAAACCTGGTGTTTGTGCTTACTAATCAGTGATCGAACTCAGGAAGAGATTGGGGATTGCGTTTATCGAATTGTGAGTTAGGCCAATTCGAAGGAAGTTTGAAAAAACGTAACATTGGTGACAGCGGCGGGATTAGTTAGCTGTTTATAATGGTTTTATTAAGTGATTTAAAAGTTCCTGAGTTAAAGAAGGAACTAGAACAACGTGGATTGTCAACAAGCGGAAATAAAACTGAATTAATGCTACGGCTTCGACAAGGTATGGAAGCCAATGGAATGGACGTGGAAAGTTACCAGTTTGGGGTAGTTACAACAAATATTGCAACTGAAGAGGAGAAAAGTTTTGTTGTGGAAACAACAACTCAACTTCCACCTGCACACTTCGATTTCAATCAATTGATGGCAGCTATCAATCAAATCAATGCTAATATTGTTGCCAATAAACAGGAAATGAATCAAAAACTGGATGATGTAAACACAAATATGGCTGCTACTAAGGAAGAAATCAGCTGCAACACCAATCAACAATTGGCTGCAAATAAAGAAGAAATCAGTTTGAACGTCAAGCAAATAATGGACGAGAAACTTCTCGAAATATCTACTACGTTACGGGAGGAAGTAGGCAGAGTTCATCAAGAGGTGAAAGAGCTAGAGCAGAAAGTACTTGATGAAAACAAAAAGGTACTTGCAATAGTAGATGATTTCGAGAAACGGTTGCAAGATGTTGAAACGAATAAAGTCACTTCACATGTGGTACAACAAATAGCAAATATTAAACTAAAGCCACCATCGTATGACGGTACCACATCTTTCAACATCTTCAAGTTCCAGTTTGAGACCGCAGCTGATCAAAATGTTTGGAACGCTGAAAATCGTCTTGCTGCATTGATAGTTGCGCTTAAAGGTGAAGCAGCTAAAGCACTACAGGCAGTACCAGAAAACGACCGCAAAAGTTATGCTGAAGTGATGAATGCATTGGAACGTAAATATGGTAGCGACCATAAAAAGTAATTATACAGAATCGAGTTAAAAGGTCGCTTGCAACGGAATGGGGAAAGCCTTCAGGACTATTCTTCGGCAGTGGAACGGCTAGTACATTTGGCTCACTCAAATACTCTGCCGTATTTTATGGAAAAGATGAAGATAGAGGCGTTTACTGATGGCATTCGTGATCCAGAAACACGAAAAGCAGTAATGTTGTCACCAAAAGCAACATTCGCAGAAACTATTGCTTATGCCCTAACAAATGAAACTGCACAAGCAATTATAAAAGCATCGATTAAAATACGCCGGGTAGAGTTGAGTGATGACAATTATAAACAACGAGACCAGGAGACCGGGAGAAGACCACGAGAGAATTTTAGAAGTGATAGAATTCGATGCTGGCTATGTGGCAAACTTGGTCATATTTCGAGAGAATGTCGAGATGTGAAAAGGAAACGAGCAAGATCAGCATCGCCTATGCAGCGACGTCCTGCAGAAGAACGGGTGCAGCAAGCTAGGAAACAGGGAAGCTACAACGAGTCAGCCTAAAGGGGCGTAAGCTGGCTCCCACAACCGATTGCCCCACAACCTTCATCCACGTATCGAGATTGACAAGGGGAGGTGAAAGCCTTTTTGTTAGGGCTAATATTGATGGAAAAAGTTGTGTCATCACGTTAGATACGGGAGCAACAAATACAATTGTCCGCACTGATGTTGTGAAAGGGAAACTAAAACCAGCAAGAAGATACCGAATGCAGACAGCTACTGGCGAAAGTGCAAGTATTAAAGGAAAGAAAGTGGTCAACTTTGAAATCGGGAATACTCACTTTCAACATGAAGTGGTTGTAGCTGACATTGTGGATGAAGTAATCCTGGGCATGGACTTCATGAGGCCAAATGGATTCGTTATTGATGCTGGCAAAGGAGTACTCACGTACGGAAATGTTGAGTTGCCACTCCAATTTAATGGTGAAGATTCAAATTGTGTCCGTCGAATAATATTGGATCACAGAGAAAAGCTGCCACCCCAATCAGAAACAATCATTTGGGGAAAATTGGAAGGAGGTTCTGGGTCACCCAGGTTGTGGGTTGTGGAGGCCAACAAAGAAGAACAACAAAATTGTAAAGAAGTCGTTATAGGAAAAACCTTAGTTAGATCGGATACTGATTACAAAATACCAGTAAGGGTTTTAAATCTGTCAGATACGCAGAAAACAATTAAGAAAGGATCAATCATAGGACAATTTAAAGAGGTAGCTAAAATAATAAAGTGCGAGCAGAAAAACATCAATTGCTCGGTCAACACAAAACAACAAAAGGCAGAAATGGAACAACTTGTGCAGAAATGGACAGAAGGGCTTTCAGAAGAGCAGAAGAAAGCAGTACGTCAATTGTTGGAGCTGTAGTATTCCTAAACAGGAATATACATGAACCTCGATAATGAATCTTAAAAACTACACAAAGTAGTTTTATATAATTAAAACAAATAAAAATATTAGAACCAAATTCATTATGATTAAAACCCATATCTAACCCAAAACCCTATTTCATCATAAGATGTAACAAACATTCCCAAACCAACATGTTAAAACATGTTTCAATTAATATAAATATTAATTCAATTATCCCACAGTTTTTCTATTCACCAAAATCCATTCTCAGCTATTTTGCTATTAATTTTAAATACAAAATGCAACAATGTCTAAAACTACAGACATTGAAAATTATGTAAACATTTTTCCCTAAAACTAATTTCATAATCGTATGAAATTAATAAACAAATTCTCGAACATAATTCAAAAAACCTAAGCTAAGCATTTTCACCAATCCAACATGTTAAAACATGTTCTAATAAATATTCAAATATCTAATAATTTTTCCGTTCACATCAAAATTCCATTCTCAGGTATTCTTTCTATAAAACCAAATTGAAATCAAAATAATCTAAACATATAATATTAACTAAAAACCAATTAAACCTAACAACAACAATTAAATTCGACTAACGGAAATTACGAATCTAATACCGTATACAAAAAAAATATATATAAAATTCTAATTAAAAATATTAAAATGCTGAGAAGTTTTTTCACTATTCATATTCATTCATAAAATAGAAAAAACGTACTATTTCATGATTGGTCAATTATTCATTCACAATTTTCTATAAATAAAATAGAAAATTGAATGAGTTAGTGAGTGAGTAATAATTAAAACGTAGTAGAAAGCAGTATTCAAAAAATATTCAGTTAGTCACAACGAGTGACTAACTTTTAAGCGAACCTTAACGGTCGTAATGGCCGGACTCTGAACCGTCAGAGTCCGGACCAAATTAGTTTGAAGTCCGGAGTTCGAGGTTTAAACTTACGTAGTAGAAAGTCCGTATAAACGCGAGTAAAAGTGCATTTAGTGATAACTAAATTAAAAAATCAATTCTGTTCAAAAAATCATTGTGTTCAAATTTTCCAAAAGAAAAATTATTTCTCAAAATAAAATAAAAAGTCGGACAAGTGCGAATAAAATTCGCTCGCCAAGGGTTCCGTGAATGTAAAAGAACACATTATCAAAAATAAATGACATAAAGTTATGTTGTAAAGTCTTTATATCGCCAGACTATGGACGCATAACAGAATAAATGTTTAATCGTAAACGTCAATAGTAAATGTTGATCACATCTACATTGATCAAAAATGTTACTTGAGGTTAAATCTTATCCATAACTGTTTATGTTAGCTAAAGTATTTTAATAGTCTAAATTGGGAATATTTGTTCTATAAATCAGCGTCGAAATATAGGGTGGTATACATACACTTAAAATAGCACTTTTTTTCATCAATAACTAAAAAACTATGCATCGCAGAATTCTAAAAATTATTGCAATGTTTCTTAAATTAAGTGTTCTTTCAAATGACACCCCACTCGTTTGGTTCCAAAAAAGTTTTTTTTTTGCTCTCCCCACACCCATCCCCTAAACACACAGAAATATAATTATTTGAGAGTTCGCTATAATTTTCGTTCAAAATATAGCAAACTTCCTGTCTCTATGAATTTTTTCAATTTTTTCTGTCAATCAGTGTCGAAACGTAGGGGAGTGAATGGTCTGGAATTTGCAAATTTTTTAGAATAACTCCAAAACGGTGTACCGGAAATTTCTAAAAAAAACTGCAATGTTTTGGAAATTTGATGTTCTTTCAAATGATACCCCACTCGCTTGGGTCAAACAAAATTTTTTTTTACCCCCTTTACACCCATCCCCTAAACACACAGAAATATAATTATTTGAGTGTTCGTTATAATTTTCGTTCAAAATATAGCAAACTTCCTGTCTCTATGAATTTTTTAAATTTTTTCTGTCAATCAGTGTCGAAACGTATGGGGGGGAACGGTCTGGAATGTGCACATTTTTTAGAATAACTCCGAAACAGTGTACCACAAAATTCTAAAAAAAATTGCAATGTTTTGGAAATTTGGTGCTCTTTCAAATGATACCCCACTCGCTTGGGTCAAAAAAAGTTTTTTTTTACCCCCTTTACACCCATCCCCTAAACACACAGAAATATAATTATTTGAGAGTCCGCTATAATTTTCGTTCAAAATATAACAAACTTCCTGTCTCTATGAATTTTTTCAATTTTTTCTGTTAATCAGTGTCGAAACGTAGGGGGGGGGAACGGTCTGGAATGTGCACATTTTTTAGAATAACTCCAAAACGGTGTACCGGAAATTTCTAAAAAAAATTGCAATGTTTTGAAAATTTGGTGCTCTTTCAAATGATACCCCACTCGCTTGGGTCAAAAAAAATTTTTTTTTACCCCGCTCACACCCATCCCCTAAACACACAGAAATATAATTATTTGAGAGTTCGCTATAATTTTCGTTCAAAATATAGCAAACTTCCTATCTCTATGAATTTTTTCAATTTTTTCTGTCTATCAGTGTCGAAACGTAGGGGGGGGGGAACGGTCTGGAATTTGCACATTTTTTAGAATAACTCCGGAACTGTGTACCACAAAATTCTAAAAAAAATTGCAATGTTTTGGAAATTTGGTGCTCTTTCAAATGATACCCCACTCGCTTGGGTCAAAAAAAGTTTTTTTCTACCCCCTTTACACCCATCCCCTAAACACACAGAAATATAATTATTTGAGAGTTCGTTATAATTTTCGTTCAAAATATAGCAAATTTCCTCTCTCAGTGAATTTTTTCAATTTTTTCTGTCAATCAGTGTCGAAACGTAGGGGGGTGGAACGGTCTGGAATTTGCACATTTTTTAGAATAACTCAAAAACTGTATACCACAAAATTCTAAAAAAAATTGTAAAGTTTCTGAAATTTGGAGCTCTTTCAAATGACACCCCACTCGCTTGGGCCAAAAAAGTTTTTTTTCACCCTTCCCCACCCCAATCCCTTAAAAACACAAAAATATAATTATTTGAGAGTTCGCTATATTTTTCGTTCAGAGTTTATCAAACTTCCTGTCTCTATGAATTTTTTCAAATTTTTCTGTTAATTAGGCTCGAAATGCAAGGGGGGGGACCAACTTTTTGTGTCACTTTATTGATAATAATTCAAAAACTATGCATTGCAAAATTCTAAAAAAAATGGCAATATTTCTAAAATCAAGTGCTCTTTCAAATGACACCCCACATGACCTGGTTTTAAATGATGTTTTTACCCCTTAACATTCCCACCCCTTTAATAAATATAGTTATTAGTGTCTGCCACTTTTCTATATTTTTCATTAAAAACCTACTCAATTTTCTATCATTCCAAATATGTGTCAAGATTTTCGATGAAGTAGGGTCGGAGTTAATCGGGGCAATAAAACATCCCGAAAACGTCATTTTTCAAAATTATACAAAAAATGGTGAGGTGAAAAATTCCAAAATATATTTTTAAATAATGCTGAAATAAAGCCCTTTCATATGATACCCTACTCGTCTCGCTAAAAAAATGTATGTTTTCAAAGGCTTTACATCGTACCTCCTTAAAACAAACGAACACAACTTTATTTATTTTTTAACCCGCCATCTTGTGTGGATAGGTTAGTTTTATAAGCACCTCAAATTTTAAGTTCATTGGATTAATGGTTCACGAGATAATCGAAATAATGTGAAAAACACGTTGTACTCTCACCAATAGTGTTCCGTATAAAAAACGGAACCCTAAAAATCAATTTTGTTCAAAAAATCATTGTGTTCAAATTTTCCAAAAGAAAAATTATTTCTCAAAATAAAATAAAAAATCAATTTTGTTCAGAAAATCATTGTGTTCAAATTTTCCAAAAGAAAAATTATTTCTCAAAATAAAATAAAAAATCAATTTTGTTCAAAAAATCATTGTGTTCAAATTTTCCAAAAGAAAAATTATTTCTCAAAATAAAATAAAAAATCAATTCTGTTCAGAAAATCATTGTGTTCAAAAAGTTCCAAAAGAAAAATTATTTCTCAAAATAAATAAAAAATCAATTCTGTTCAAAAAATCATTGTGTTCAAATAAATAATTTTCCACAGAAAAATTATTTCTCAAAATAAATTAAAAATCAATTCTGTTCAAAAAATCATTGTGTTCAAATAAATAATTTTCCAAATAACAATTATTTCTCAGAGTGAATCGAATCAAAGATATATCTTAATCCGAAAACGATTGTATTTAAAAATCAGATGTTAAATAAAAACTTGTGAACTAGAAAGAAGAAGGTGATTGTTATTTCTCGCCACATTTATATGAGAAACAACAACAACGGGGGATAATACCAGGTAAGAGGTAATTATAAGAATTCCCAGGTAGTTTTCAACACATAACATCCACGCTTGGCGTTACCCAACCCCCACAGAGCAACACAAGTCTGTATTCTGCAGTTCACCTGAAGGAAATGGCAGAACCAATCTGGTAAAACATCGTATTGACACTGGAGCAGAAAAGCCGATACGCCAAGCACCAAGGAGATTACCATTAGCTAAAAGAGAGGAAGCTTATAAAATGGTGAGGGATATGAAAGAAGCTGGTGTAATCGAGCCTTCAGACAGGCCCTGGAGCTCACCTGTGGTTTTAGTTGGCAAGAAAGATGCGAGCTTGAGATTTTGTGTTGACTACAGAAAATTAAATACAGTCACTAAGAAGGATAGCTACCCATTGCCTAGGATTGATGATGCATTGGATACATTATCGGGATCAAGATTGTTTTCAACATTAGATCTGCAGAGTGGTTACTGGCAAGTAGAAGTTGCGGAGGAAGATCGGGAGAAAACAGCGTTTAGTGTTGGTAATGGACTATGGCAATTCAATGTCATGCCGTTTGGGTTATGCAACGCGCCTGCAACTTTCGAGAGATTAATGGAACGGGTACTAAAAGGCTTGCACTGGAAAACATGCCTTGTATATTTGGATGACATCATCGTCATAGGCAAAGACTTTGATGACCACTTGAGGAACTTGGCGGGGGTACTGGAAAGGTTGCAAGTGGCCGGTTTAAAGTTAAGTCCCAAAAAGTGTTCACTTTTCAAGGAAGAAGTAAAATATTTGGGACACAAGGTTACGGCAATGGGAATTCATACAGATTCTGACAAGATTGCAGCAGTAATGAACTGGCCAAGACCAAAGAATCTACATGAACTACGAAGCTTCCTTGGATTGTGCACATATTACAGACGGTTTGTGCCAGGATTCGCCAACGTTGCCAAAAGTCTGCATGATAAAGCATTTGAATGGAATGAACCTCAGGAACAAGCATTTGTGGAGCTCCGAAAGAGATTATGTACGGCTCCAATTCTGTCCTATTCTATACCAAATGTTCAGTTTATTTTGGATACTGATGCCAGTAATGAAGGTATAGGAGGAGTCTTGTCGCAGAATATAGATGGTCAGGAAAAGGTGATAGCTTATTTCTCGAAAATGCTATCCAAGCCGGAGCGGAATTATTGTGTAACTCGAAAGGAGTTATTGGCTATGTGGAATCCGTCAAACATTTCCATAAATACTTGTATGGTCAGAAATTTCATCTCAGAACTGACCATGGTGCGTTAAGGTGGTTACTCCAGTTCAAAAATCCAGAGGGACAAGTAGCACGTTGGATCGAACGGTTGCCGGCGTACGATTTGGACATTGAACATCGAAAGGGTACTGCACATGGGAACGCTGATGCATTATCGAGACGACCCTGTCAAGTTGAATGCAAGCATTGCAGTCGTCAAGAAAATAAGGAGAACATCATCGATGTACGATTACTACAAGTGCTACCTGACGATGAATAGACTGCTGAAGCCATAAGAAAAGATCAATTAAAAGATCCGGATCTTGCACCGATCATCGAGTCCAAGAAAAAGGGTTGCAAACCAGTATGGGGAGATATTGCTGATAAAACTCCAACTTTGAAGGCGTACTGGGCGCAATGGGACAGTCTCCAGCTAGAGAATGGATGTTTAAAGAGGGTATGGGAAAGCTCAGATGGCAAAATAAAGCAATCTCTTACAGTGGTACCAAAAGGGAAAATACCAGCAGTATTGAAAGAGTATCACGAAGGAACGAGTGGAGGTCATCTTGGGATCAACAAAACTCTTGCAAAAATACGACAACGGTTTTACTGGTCGGGGACTCGGCAATCAATTGTGGAGTAGTGTCAAAAATGCGATAAATGTGCGGCGGTGAAAGGACCCGCACGAAGAAGTCATGGGAAAATGAAGCAATACAATGTAGGTGCTCCATTTGAAAGGATCGCAATGAATGTAGCGGGACCTTTTCCAACAACGGATAATCAGAATAAACATGTGCTTGTGATCATGGACTACTTCAGTAAGTGACCGGAAGTGTGTGCGATTCCCAACCAGGAAGCAACCACAATCGCTGAAGCTGTTATAAATAATTGGATTAGCCGCTATGGAGTTCCTATGGAGATCCACACCGATCAGGGACGGAACTTCGAGTCAGCTGTATTCCAGGAAATTTGTCAAATGCTGGGGATTAACAAAACGAGGACGACAGCTTCACACCCACAGTCAGATGGGATGGTTGAGAGATTCAATGCTACTTTGGAGGAATTTCTAGCTAAAGTGATCAGTAAGAATCAACGTAACTGGGATCAACACATTCCTTTATTTTTGATGGCATACAGATCAGCAGTTCATGACACCACGACCATGACACCCGCTCAAACTATTTTTGGAAGTGATTTAAGACTTCCTGGTGACCTTAAATTCGGAGCGGTACCATCAACATCATTGTCTGCGCAAGAATACGTCAACCGAATCAGGGAGAACCTTGAGGATATTCACAAGCTTGTTCGGCAGAAGATACAACTGACCAGTGATAGAATGAAAGCCCGATATGATATACGATCTAATAATAAAGGTTTTGAAGAAGGACAATTAGTATGGCTACACAACCCACAACGAAAACGAGGGTTATCACCAAAACTGCAAGCTGCATGGGAAGGACCTTACAACATTATAACCAAGTTGAATGACGTGGTTTATACACTCAAAAAAATATTAGGTTTTAAAATCAAAAATCATACTTTTGATACCCAAAATAACAGAAATCAAAAAATTTACTTTTGAATCTACTTTACATAGCATTTTTTGTATTCAAATCAAAATCTGAACCATTTAATAAAAATATTACTAATATCTTTTGTTTTAGAACATGAAAGTAAAATTTCTAATTCAATGTAGTTGTTTTTGATTTAAAAGTAATAAATACGAATCAAATTTAAAATTCTGGAGAATTTATTTGATTCAAAAGTATTGCTTTTGAAGGAAAAGCCGATGCCATAAATTTAAAAGAATGTTCTTAATTTATACCGTTATTTTTTGTGAGTTTTCGTTTGATTCGTTGTTTGTATATCATATTAGTCGCAACAGTAGAAGAAAAAAGATCATAATATATAAAATAAATATTTCATAAATGGATGAAATAAACAATTTAACATTAAGAAGTGATTTAGCAGTGCCTGTGGAATATTTTGATTCTCACGTAGAAAGTGATTTAACATACCTAGACCTAATTAATCCAGTGAAACCTAGTGAACATATTGAAAACTGTGAAAATAGTGATGCCTCTTGCATTTTGAACTGTGATCCCCTTTACAATTGGGTTGTGGAGTGGAATGTTCCTGAAGTGTATGAATACATAAAAGGTAATTTGTGATCAAGTGTTGTGCATTTATAAAAAAAAGAAAAAAAATATGCTGACGTTTATGTTATATTTATTGAAAAAATTCCCGTTAATTTGAAAGTTGTTATTTTGGATTAAAAGTTACCTGACAAATATGGAATTCATACAAAATATATAAAAAATAACGGGAATTCCCCTTCATTGTATAAAATGGCTTATGCAAATATAATAATATAAATATGCATAATGTGTATAATTGTTTTAAATGTTCTACAGATCGTGATATAACGGTTAACCGGTTACAATATTTAACATCACAGGATTTGTCAACATTATTACCTCCTTCTAAGTATGGATTAATGCTGGAGTTTCGCGAAAAATTATTTTCCTGGAAAAATAAGGTAATATTTGATAAATGCAAATTTAAAATTTTTAATTGGCATACTAATCTTTATATATCTTCTTATATATTAATACGCTAGATTAAAACTTTGTGGAGCATTAGGCTTTTTTATTCGCAGATGGATTCATTTGAAATTTTCACAGCTAACTGATATTAGTGTAACCTATAGTCGGATCCGGATTCAAACAAATCGGATCATAAATAAAAAAGTTATTATATACGGAAAACTTTTTCTATACATATGCATTATAAGTTTACATACATCTTTCTTTTTGCTTTAAAACAATGCTTTAAAATTTTTCTTTTTTATATATTAGCTATCGAACCGAACAACGAATAACAAAAACGAAAATTTTTATATTTATTTTATATTCATTTCAGTCGTCGTATTTATTTTATATTTTAGTCGTCTTTTATCTTTCAAGAAGGACGGTTTTCGATATTTTTCGATTATTTTGTTTTTTATTGATATAAAGATTTTTGAGATATTTTGATATTTGAGTTATTTCATATTTTTGATATATTGATATATTTATTTATTTCGATGCCAAGACTACGTCGTAAACATCGTTTGGATGTGAGTGGTACATCGAGTCGTCGGAATAAAAGAGATTATATGCGTAATATGCGTAATAATGTTGATTTTATGAATGATGAAATGAATGGTAATAATGATGGAATGAATGCTGAAGCTGATGTTGTTGTGAATGATGAAGTGAATGTTGATGATATGAATGGTGTCATGAACGGTGTCATGAATGGTGTCATGAATGTTGCGAATGATTTAGAATTGAATGTGGTGAATGATGAAATTCCCTTTGTAATTTTGAGAGATTCGTTCAAGTGTGCTTTGAATGTGATTCCAGGTAACTTTGATTCGTATGTTTGTGGTGCTTTGGATATGAGTTGTCATTTTTGTCATGCCAAAAATTTTGCAAGAGAAGTTACTTCAAATAATAATGAAGCGTTTTCTTTGTGTTGCCATAAAGGCAAAGTCAATTTACCTCCTCTTTCTGAAAATGCATTTTTCTCTAATATTTTCGAAGGATTGAATTCAAATGATAATGCTATAAAAAAACGTTCTAAAAGTTTTCTTTCAAATATTCGTTCCTATAATTCGGCATTTGCAATGATCAGTTCTGAATGTAATATAGCGGATTCTACTGCACGTGGTATTTATCATTTTAAAATTCATAATATTTTTTATCATCGTACTGGTGCTTTAATTCCTGCTTATGGTCGACCTCCAATGTATGCACAATTATATTTTTATGATGTTGATACTGCTGCTAATATGAGAATGAATAGAAATACCAATGTATGTGAAATTTTTCTTATGCGTGAGATAGGTTTTGAGTTAGATCGTGTGAATCCTTTTGTTCGTTCTTTCAAATCAATGCATGAATTTTGTGAAAGACCTGAGAATGTTACTGCTGATGTGTCAATGGTTATAAAAGTTAACAGAGAATGTGATATTCGTCGTTTTAATGATGCTGTTCAAACTGATGTGGCTGCTATTTTTAAAAATGATGATGGTGAACCACCTTTTGAAAGAAATATGATTGTTTTTTCAAAAAATGCAAATGAAATTCGTTCTGTTTCTGTCCTTGATTCTTCTTTGGATCCTTTAGCTTATCCTTTGTTGTTTCCAAATGGTGATACTGGGTGGCACGTTAATATTCCACATAATTTAGTTTCAACTTCACGTGCTAATGTGTCACGTACAAAAGTTACAATGTTGCAATATGCATCTTATCGCCTTGCTATACGTGATGGTTTTAGTCTTTTGCATCGTTCTCAAAAATTATTTCTTCAATGGATTGTTGATATGTATGTTCGTATCGAAGGTACACGGCTTCATTACATTCGTTCAAATCAATCTGCTCTTCGTGCTGATTTGTACAATAATTTAACAGATTTCTTGCATCAAAATCGCAATGGCGATGATAATATGCAAGTAGTTGGTCGTAAAGTAATTTTGCCATCTTCTTTCACCGGTTCACCACGTAACATGTATCAAAATTACTTGGATGCAATGTCTATTGTACAACATTTCGGTAAACCTTCTTTATTTATAACAATGACATGTAATCCTCAATGGCCAGAAATTGTTGATAATTTGAGTAATTATGAGTCTTCGAATTTTCGTCCTGATATTGTTGTGCGTGTGTTTAAAGTGAAACTTAAAGAGCTCATAGATTGTTTAATGAAAAAAAAGATTTTCGGTTCTGTCAAAGCACTTATATATACCATTGAATTTCAAAAACGTGGTCTTCCGCATGCCCATATTTTGTTAAATTTATCAGATGAAGATAGAATTGATGGAAATGAAATGATTAATAAATTTGTATGTACTGAAATCCCTGATCCCATTCTTTTTCCTAAATTACATGAATATGTGAAACGTCATATGATGCATGGACCATGTGGTGCTCTAAATCCCAATTCTGTTTGTATGAGAGATGGTAAATGTAGTAAGAATTTTCCAAAACCTTTTTCTGAAAATACTAAAGAATCTGTGAATGGTTATCCTTTGTATCGTCGACGTGATAATGGTATGAGTGTTGATGTACGTGGTGCATCTCTTGATAATAGATATGTTGTTCCATATAATCCTTATCTTCTTGCAAAATTCAATTGTCATATTAACGTTGAAATATGTACGACTGTTAAAAGTGTGAAATATGTTTACAAGTATGTATATAAAGGGTATGATTCTGCCAATGTTGAATTGAGAGTGAATGGAGAGAATGCAGTGAATAATGATGATGCGATTGTGGGAAATAAAATTCAAGATTTTTTGAATGGACGGTATGTTGGTTCGACTGAAGCTGCTTGGCGCATATTTGAATTTCCAATGCATTTTCAATCTCATACAATTATTCGACTTGATTGTCATTTGCCTAATAGACAAAATGTTTATATCAGGAATGGTAATGTGGCTGGTGCAGTCGCAAATGTATCAAGAACAAAATTGTTAGCATTTTTCCATTTGAATTCCATTGATAATTTAGCTAATGAGTTTTTGTATACAGAATTACCATTACATTATGTTTGGCATGATCAAAGTAAATCGTGGAAAAGAAGACAACGTGGGGCTGATAAAGTTGTTGCTCGATTATATATGGTTTCTCCAAAAGATATAGAATTGTTTCATATGCGTTTACTTCTGTTGCATGTTCGTGGTCCAAAATCTTTTTCTGATCTACGTATGTATGAAGGTGTTGAGTACCCTACTTTTGTTGCAGCATGTGAAGCTCGAGGTATTGCAACAAATGATAATGAATGGCGTGAATGTTTACTTGAAGCTTCAGAAATTCAATCACCAAAACAGTTTCGTCAATTATTTGCATTTATCTGTGGTTTGAATGTTCCTCCGAATGCTTTAGCTTTATGGATTGAATTTAGAAATAGTATGATTGAAGACTTTTTACGAAATTACGATGAAGATGTGTCAATTGATCGAGCCTTGATTGAAATTAATGAAATTCTTCTTACACATAATACTTCATGTGGTGATCTTGGTCTTCCGATTCCACAATATAACTTACAGATTGGCGATGTAGGTCATTTTGATATTGAAGAAGAAGCTATAGTTTTCGATAGAATGTATGAAAATGCAAATAATGAGCAACGTAGTGTGATTGATATTGTTTTGCGTGAAGCTCAATTCCATGATACTGGAAGTAATGTTTTTTTCTTGACAGCTCATGCAGGTTGTGGCAAAACTTTTGTTCAAACGGCAATCATTCATAAATTTAATTCATTAAATCTTTCGTGTATTGTAACTGCCTTCAGTGGTATTGCATCAACTCTTTTGATTGGGGGGCGAACTTTGCATAATGTTTTCAAATTACCAATTCCATTATTAGAGAATTCAATGCCAAATATAACTCCAAACAGTGTACATGGCACATATATTAATAATGCATCAATCATTATTATAGATGAAATTTCAATGTGTTCTATTCATGCTTTAAAATTAATTGATCGTTTGTTAAGAGATTTGACTCCAAACGAAGAAAATAAAAATAAACTGTTTGCAGGTAAAACTCTTTTACTGAGCGGTGACTTTCGCCAAATTCTTCCAGTTATACCGCATGGCTCACGTTCTATTTTAATTGAAAATTGTATTACATCTTGGCAAGAATTTATTAACTTTAAAATTTTGAAATTAAATCAAAACATGAGAGCTCTCCCTCATGAAATTGAATTTGTAGAATTTCTTAGAAGACTCGGTAATGGTGATATGCAAAGTTTTCCACAGTTTGGTTCAGATATCATTGAAATTCCTCATAATTTGATTGGCAATCCAGACAATATTATTGAAGACATTTTTGGAAATATTTCTGATACAATTTTATCTGATGACATTTTGAGTTTCGTCATTTTAGCCCCCAAAAACAATGATTGCAATGAAATCAATTCTAAAATCTTGAGTATTATGCCAGGAGAGGAGAAAGCATATTTTAGTTTTGATAAAGTTGTTTGTGATGACATTCGTGAGCAGAACAATTTTCCAATAGAATTTTTAAATAAATTGAGTGTAGGAGGTTTGCCACCTCATAAATTAAATTTGAAAGTGAATTGCATTGTTCTCCTCATACGTAATTTAAATACAGGTCAAGCATTAGTAAATGGAACACGAATGCGTGTAAAAGTTGTGCACCGAAATTCAATAGATTGTGAAGTTTTGACTGGTGTCATGCGAGGTGTACGCATTCTAATTCCACGCATTCATTTGACTTATTCTGGAACTCTTCTTCCATTTAAATTTCAAAGAACTCAATTCCCTATTATTCCTGCTTTTGCTATGACTATTAATAAATCTCAAGGTCAGACATTCAACAGAGTTGCCATTTTACTTAAAGAACCTGTATTCACACATGGTCAATTGTATGTTGCTGCAAGTAGAGTGCGTGCGTTTGAATGTTTGAAATTTTATATTTATGATACATCTGACCAAGGTCATTTGTTCAAAGATGATAGAGTTTTCACAAAAAATATCGTCTTCCCAGAAGTCATTGTTACCTGATTTCCTCTCACTTTTCTCAAAAACCTTTTCCTCTTTTATGAGTACTAGGAGGGCCCGGCGTGCTTCGCTACGCTTATAAATAAAGTTTTTGCGTAGACATTTTGTTGACGTAGAAGCAATGATTTCAAAAAGTGGTAATGAGAAATGCTACCATATAATTTTTAATTTTTCTTTTTAAATATATGAATGAAAAATAATCAGAACTCTAGCTGATCAGTTCGGATATATGAAAAATTAGCGATCAAATAAGTTTTCAAGTAAGCTTCGTATGAAAAATTAGCATATGAAAAATTAGCGATCAAATAAGTTTTCAAGTAAGCTTCGCTAATTTTTCATATATCCGAACTGATTTATGAATTATATTTTTATGAGTACTAGGAGGGCCCGGCGTGCTTCGCTACGCTTATAAATAAAGTTTTTGCGTAGACATTTTGTTGACGTAGAAGCAATGATTTCAAAAAGTGGTAATGAGAAATGCTAGCATATAATTTTTAATTTTTCTTTTTAAATATATGAATGAAAAATAATCAAAACTCTAGCTGATCAGTTCGGATATATGAAAAATTAGCGATCAAAAAAGTTAGTGATCAAATAAGCTTACTTGAAAACTTATTTGATCGCTAATTTTTCATATATCCGAACTGATCAGCTAGAGTTTTGATTATTTTTCATTCATATATTTAAAAAGAAAAATTAAAAATTATATGCTAGCATTTCTCATTACCCTGCTACAATGTAGCAGATATCCTAGCACTAAGCGATGAAGGACAGCTGTTGTTAAATTTAAGCAGAACACAAACAAATTTATCTATGTCCGAACGGACAGATTTAATTGATGTAATCATCCGATACTATGTTTTTAGAAACATAACGCTTACTAAAGATGATTTTGATCAACTGAGTAAAGATATAGTTACTCTATTTCCAAAAGAAAATACGGTAAAATTATTTCCACATAAATGCGCTTATTTACAAGATAAACTTTTTATATAAATAAAAATTTTCTATAGGAATCTTACTACACGACTGGTGGCAACGGAATTAGGCAGTCCGGATCATTGTATTTTAAATACATTAACTATCGTCATAGAAAACGAAAAATAGAAAAAAAAACTGAATCGCATTGTCCGCCAAAAAAACGGCACCTTTCTGAAGAAATTCTTGAATGTGACGAGGAAATGGCAGAAAAGTATCGTTGTTGGTTGCAATACAATGAATCTCCGTGGGATGAAGTTATTCAAAAATGGCAAAACAGTTATCGATATCGCAGAAATTCAATTTTAAACAATAGCAAACCAAATTTTGAATTTTTATTTGACTGGAAAATAGTAAAAAGTGTAAACGGACATAAACTGGTAATTTTATTTTAATTCTCTCAACTCACTATTTATAATTAATATCTTATGTTTTCTTAGATTGACCTTGACTTTGCACTATTACATCCTAACAGTGAAAACCGCCTTTTTGATAAATGGAAAGAATTTTGCTCTAAAATCATTGAACAATACAAAATTTCTATAAAAGACAAGCAAAGTTTATTATTGTTAAGTAAATGCTGTAAAATGGAAGATAATAGTAAGTGTAAAATACTGTTAGTAAAATAAATTAACGTTCTAATTGTATGTCTGTGCTTTTTTCAGGTAATCGTGATTATATCATAGCACTTCTTTTAAATTCTATATTGGTGCCAACAAATCGATATAGTAATTTATCTGATACCTCTAAAAAATTAAAAAAATACACTATCAAAGAAGCAGAAAATGAATTCATAATTCATGTACATACTGTAAATGACATAAAAAATAAGATCCAGTTCATCAGGAATACGTGCAAAGAAAATAAGTCAACCTTACAACCATTGATTATAGTGGTAGGTTCTGACAAATTTAATCCCACCGAACAACTCGTCTATTTAGATGGGACAATTTACCGATTTAGTAGTTTTCTGGCTTGTTTGGATGCGTGCTTTAAAATGTTTCAATGTTTTAATTTAATATATCCTAGTTCTTGTTATTCTGTATGGCTTTTTGTACAAAAATATTTCTATGGCATAAAAACTCGTTTTGATAAAAATATCCCAAGTATTACTGGGTTAATCTCAACATTAAATTCTTAATATGGTCGTATGTTTCATTTGTAATTTACAATTCCAAAATACCAAAGAATTTTTACGCCATTTAAAATTTGTACATCACCTTAAAAGCAACTCTACCTACCAATGTTCAGAAACTGATTGTAACCAAAAGTTTTCTAGTCTAAAGTCATATAAAAAACATATTGAAAATTTTCATTTAGTTATTAATATAAATCCTGATAATTATGAAATAAGTCAATCGAATAATTTAAACCAAGTAAATTTACAAACACATGTTCACAATTATATTGCATTAAATTCATTGAATACGACGTGTATTCCAGATAATTTTTTACACACCAAGAATGCCCACTTGGAAGATTTTGTAATTAAATTTAATCAACATTTTATTAATTTTGGATTGAAGTTATATTCGCAAAATAATATTTCTCGAAAAGATCAGAACACAAGTTTCTTAAATATTTGCAAGCAAATGATTTGTTTATGGACCTTAAATCTGTAGTTATAAATAATGAATTTTCTGAAAGTTTACAATGCGGTGTATCGACTATTAGTAAAGTAACTAAAAAAGTTTATTTAATGCCCCTAAAATTTCAATTTCGGAAATTTTTCGAAAAATCAGACAACCTAAAAAAAACATTAGCCAATATGCAAGACCTTAATAACAAACAAAATCTATGTAATTTCATAAACGGTGCAATTTTCAAAGAAAAGTTAAAAAAGTTTAACGACAGAGATATCGTAATACCTTATCATATTTATTTTGATGAATTTGAGGTAAACAACCCACTTGGTAGTCACAGTACAGAACATCTAATATGTGGGGTATATTATATATTTCCTACATTACCGCAATATTTATTATCGAAGCTAAATAAAATATTTGTTGCTGGCTTTTATAAAAAAGAAGATATTAGAAAATTTGGTTATTATAATTGCTTGTATAACCTGCTAGAACAATTGAAAGAATTAGAAAAAGGTCTGGAAATTAAAATTCAAGACGATGAAGTATATACTATTCGTTTTGTATTAGGTTTGGTCTTAGGCGATAATGCAGGTATGAATGCTATTTTAGGATTTACTCAATCTTTTAATGCCAATAGATATTGTCGTTCTTGTCGACGCGAAAAAAAAGATATGCAAATAGACCTTATCGAGGAAAGTTTATTTTTAAGAAATGTGGAAAACTATGCATCTGATATAGAATTAGGTGATGCTAAATTAACTGGAGTAAAAGAAAGGTGTATTTTTAGTCTGTTACCTTCATTTCACGTCACCCAAAATGCGGCATTTGACATTATGCATGATCTCTTTGAAGGTGTTTGTGTGTATGATATTACAAACATAATTCTATATTATATTGAACATAGCACGTTTACATTAGACATGCTAAACAATAGAAAAAGATATTTCAATTATGGCACATATGAGGTTGGAAATATATCTGTAGATTTAAAATTAGAAAATATTAAGAAACAAAAAATGAAAATGTCAGCCCGTGAAATGTGGACTTTTATACACTTTTTTCCGCTAATGATAGGGGATGTTATAAAGCAAGATTGTGCAGTGTGGAAATTTTTTGGTACACTTTGTAAAATAATTGACATACTGCTACTACCTGAAATAGGATACGATATGTTAAATGAGCTGTCTTCCACTATTAAACTTCATCATAAATTATACATACAATTATTTAAAACTACTTTGAAACCTAAACACCATTTTATGGTTCACTATGCCTCTGCCATTAAACTGATTGGACCATTACGCTATGTTTGGAGCTTCAGATTTGAATCGAAACATAGAGACTCAAAGGTATACGCTAATATAATAACGTCTAGAAGAAATATAACGTATAGTCTAAGTGTAAAAGCTTGCTTGAAATTTTCTAATATGCTGGTAACGGAATGTGATGAAAACTTTTTTGATAAAATTGATAAATTCGAAAACGTAGATTTAATGCAATTATACGGAACAAATATTATTTGTAATTGTGAAATTCATATGCATAATATAAAAATATTTGATTTCATTAAGTATAAAGGTACTAACTACAAAGCGGGCTGTTACTTATCAAGACAATTTTCTTTACATAACATAAAATTATTTAAAATAAAATCATTCGCATTTAATGAAAAAAATGAATTATGTGCAATTTGTTCAGAAATTGAAATACTAAAATTTGATGAACATTTTCATTCTTTTGAATTAGGGGTAAACACCAATATAATTTATATTAATACAATGGAATATTTCTCTAGTTTACCATTGAATTTACATACTATTTCTAATGGAAAAACATATGTTAGAAATAAAACTAATATGTAGATATTTGCTTTTGTATTTTAATATGTTTATAAAGTTGTTGAAATTATTTTATTATATTGTTTTAATTTTAATATTATTTATTTAAATAAAATGTGAAATGAATAACACTTAAGCCATTTTTTATTAGTGAAATTATTACAATGAATAATTTTTAATAAATAAAAACTATTTTAAAAAAATTTGTTTTTCTTTTTTAATTCAAATTTTTATTCAAAAGTCGATTACTGGTAAATCAATGTCAATATGCTTTCAAATTAAAAGCAACATTAAAGTATACCATTTTTCAATTAATTGTAAAGTGTTTTCACCTCAAAAGAATTCTTTCTAATCAAAAACAACCGCTTTGTTTTCAAAAGCAATATCTATTCAACTGTGCTTTCCAAATAAAAGGCATTACTTTTTATATAAATGTAGATCCTTTTAATTTGAAAGCCTCAACTTTTGATCATTTAAGCAATTTACTTTTCACTGAAAAGCACCAGATTTTAAATTGAAAACAAATTATTTAACCTAAAAAATCGAAAACTTCATCTTTCGAATCAAAAAAATTGCTGTTGGAGCATTTTCGAAAGCAATTTTTTTGAATTAATATGCATTTTTTTTGAATTTAATGATTATTTTTTTTCAGTGTAGAATTAGGAAAGGCCATCGAGGCAAAGCGAAAGTAGTACATTTGGAAAGATTGGCCTTATACAAAGGAGAGCTAGATCCTGTTCGGGACGAACAGGCTTAAGTGGAGGGTAATGTTACGAGTACAGAAAAATCTAGACGATTACAGAAAGATCTAAACGATTACGGTCACTTCCAGGAAAATAAAATCAACAAAACACAACAGAAAGTGAATGAAATGAATAGTGTTGTTGTTGTTGTACATGTTCTTAGAATTAAGGTCTACACAAAACAAATGATTTTATGAATCAAATCAACGTAACGTAAAATAATCGAATATTCTAATATTTTCTCAAGGTTTCTAAAAAGTGACCGCGAAATTTCTAGAGGTTAGGCAGAATGTATACAAGGAAATTACCTCTTGTAGTTTTTAGTTAGTTTTATTTTAAACCTGCGATAGTGAAGTTAAAATTATAAAAGTGATCTTTAAATTAGTTTATTGAATAAATTTTTAAGTTTTATTGAGTAGAAATATTTTGTGTATTATTTTGAACGTGGTGTACTGGAAATTTTTACAATAAACCGTTGTAGTTTCGAAGCTGTTGGAAGAATATTCTAGTTAGGAATATTGTTTGCTGTATTGTTTTCCTGTTGTTGTGGAACAATCAAGGAGTTGATCAAGGATCACTAATCAGTGATCGAACTCAGGAAGAGATTGGGGATTGCGTTTATCGAATTGTAAGTTAGGCCAATTCGAAGGAAGTTTGGAAAAACGTAACAATATGTTATTCAAGACTTCATATATTTACTATGTTTTCATGCTTAGTTCAAAACGATTTGAAAACCAAATTCGAATTGAATTCACCATGAAAACATCAACAATTACAGTTTTGAATACTATTTATTTTTAAATACGATCTCGATTTTTTTTGGGGTCGTATCGGTATCCAAATATTCGAAATTACATGAAAACGGAAAACTGGATCGTGTTATGCGCAGTAAAATGTTTGTTTGTTTTTAATTACAAAACAACTAATTTCACATTGATTTATAAAATGTTTATTTCATTTAATTTATTTAAAAGAAAAATACAATATCAAGCATAAAAAAATAAAATATTGAACACAATTAATGAAACACAATTAAACGCTTTTTGACATTTTAACAGTTTTTCAACACAGTTTTAAAAACGTTTTCAACCCGTTTTCAATCCAATCATGATAACACTTTACAGTTTGAAAATGGGATGAGGATTCAATTCTTTTCCGATCTGCATGAAAACGTAGTAATTACATTATGGCTGATCATCATGTGTGTACATTTTCTATTGTCAGCATCGTGTTGCCCGATGTTTCTTTATTAACAATTCTTACCCAATAGACAAATGTGCGTACATCACAATAAATCGTTGCTATATTCTTCTTCTTTGCCGCCCGTAAAATGGGCGATTATTTTAAATAATCAAATAATTAAAATAATCATAAATTTAGAACAAAGATACTAATATATATACTCGCGTATATCAAATGATTGTCGCGGGCAAGTTTTGAAAATGGCGTCTAGCCTATAAGGTTAAAATAGGTGTTAGTGCCTTTAAAAAAATATTTTTATAATATTTGAATCTGGATGTTGTCTTGTCCGGAGCCTTTGTTGGATTTTAACCCATTGTAAACTTATTTTTCAATTTTGGATTTGAAATTAAGTTGTTTCATGTTAGCTCTGACATATGTACTGAATTTGGGCTAATTTTTAGTAGTAAGTGCGTGATACTGTAATCTTCCGAAAGTTTATTAAGCAAGATATTCTACGATATCATCTCTTGGATACGAAACTATTAAATATTTAACATAATTTTCTCCTATTATTTATAATAAATATATTTCCACATTCGTATCTACTCCATAAATGTTTACAACAAAAAAACTGTAACGTGCTTGCTTATTACCTTCATTTAAAATATCAATTTCTGGAAATAAATATTTTATTGATATTGCCATATCAGATTTTTATTTTATATTCCATTGATTCTCAAGCATTGTGCGCTTCAAAAATTTTACAATATTTGTCCTTTTAAGATTAAGTGTACATATACGAAACTCTTTTGAATGGCGATTATACAAGAAATAAATAAATAAAATAATGTAAAAAAAAAGCTATAGAATTGAATGGACTGAACTTACTACATATATATAGTTTTTTCGTCAGTTTTTTTTATTTTGTGTCAGAAAAATAATGGAAAATAACATTTAATGATTGTGCTTTTTCTGTTCGATAGAGCATGAAAAAAGGAAATAATGTTTTCCTTTTGAGTTAAAATTTTTTTATTATTATTATTTGCTACAATTTACAAAGCATTTTCTTGTTCAGATCATAGTGCAAGGCAAGACTGAAAACTGGCATTCTTACAATATTATAGTATGATTATTGGACAATTTGTGCAATAAAATCAATTGAGAAATGATAGTTGCTTGTAAAGAATTCGTTGATCATTAAATGAGTGTATGTTTAAGTTATTGGGTTTTATGCCGATTTGTCGCAATTTTATTGTATCGGAATTTAGTGAGAGTAGTCCATAACGTATTGTCGGTCAGTCCAACCAACCGGCTCAACTTTTTCATTAATGAAATTGCCATTGCTAGCAGAGTTTCGAACCGGAACCAAACCGTAAACCGAAAACCGTTATTAACCGAAATTTATGGCTGAACCGGAACGTAACCGAAACCATGATTTTTTATATGTAATGAACCGTAACCGGAACCAAAAAATTTACGGTTCATGTGAAACGGTTTGCAATGAAAGAACAAAAAAAATATTTTAACAAAAAACTGCTCATATGTAAGTAAGTAAAAGATTTTCATTTCGCATGTAAAATTAGCTATAGGTACTACATTTTTGGTTTATAATCTAGTCCAAAATTTATTACATTTTTTTAAAATACCATGAAACCATGCAGCAAATTTTGAGAGGCATATTGAACGGTTTCATAAGAAAGAATTTAAAATTTTAAAATGTCATAAAATATCAGCAAAAGCTTCATGTAAACGAAATCTGCCATCAAAGTTAAGCTGAAGTAGTGTAATGTCGCTTACTCCAACGTTAGTAGACATGAAATTTAAACCTCAAAATATAACGCTCACTATGTCTGAAAAACTTCTTACTGAAGCCTGTATCGAACTGGTTACAAAACATGGTTGCTCGTTTAATTTTTTAGAATGTTCAAGATTCAATAATTACTGAAGTTGTTTCTTTTGAATTTTTGCATAAGAATACTGAAAATCCTTGATTTTGACATCGGAACTGAACCGGAACCGAACCGAAAACCGGAACGAAAAAATAAACCAAGGAACCAAATCGAAAACCGGAACGAAATAACTGTCGGAACGAAACCGTAAACCGAAACGGAAAAAATTTCGGGTCGAAACTCTGAATTTGCTAGTTTTGGTACCCCCATCAAAGACGACTCTCAGTTTTATAGTGGGCTTTCATTTTTTGTGACTATATGAATATAAAATATAAAAATATGTTTAATATACTAAATTTAATACCGCATTTTCATTTTTAATTTCTTCACTTTTTTTGCAATCCAGGGGCCCTATTCCCGAACACATAATGTGAATTTTGACAATATTGTGAAGTTTGTATTGCATAACATTAAACGATAACGGTAACAATATTCTAGAAATCAAATTTCCCAGTATTGTCTAAATTCAATTTAGACAATATTGTGGAATTCGTTTTTCATAAAATCGTTACCGTTACCGTTTAATGTTGTGCAATATAAACTTCACAATATTGTCAAAATTCACATTTATGTGTTTGGGAATAGAGCCCAAGGTTAATTGTTCTTTTGTTAGATGTTTTTCACTAAATACTCGCGTTTTAAATGTTTGATTCAATAATGCTGGAAAATAACCGGCTGGAAGGACCATGAAAAAATATTTTATTTAATTATTTTATTTTTGTAGCACAAAGTTAATTACAAACAATTGTTTGTAATAATAATTAAAAAAGGAAATTTTAATTATTATTTTAATAATCACTTAAATAGCCCAATAACTAAAATAATTCTTAAAGTTCATGTGCAGTAATATTTCATGAATAAATGGCAAAAAATTATATCATCATTAAAATTATGCCAAAAAATATTTACCTGTCCCTTGGTATGTAAAATAAATCACCCGCAAAAAATGTTGAATCAAAATCGCCAAAATGAATTTTGATCTTAATTTGATCCATCCCGATAAACAATATGGGAATTCACAAATCTCGGTGCATTTTTGTATTATAATTGAGCTTACATTATTGACAACACTAATACAAGCGTATGATACTAAATAAAAAATTGAAACAAAAGAAGTAATTAAGCGTGGCGTGGTTATTTGACATAAAATTTTCAATCTCGAAAGCTATTTGTATTTTTAATATTAAGTGAATTGATTGTAATTAATAACTTTTAAAACTAAATATATTAAAAATAACTAATATCACATAAACATTTTAAAGTAACTATAAATTCTTTACAGTTTTAGTTTATAATTGTTTAAGATGGAAAAGCAACGATACTATGAAGTGCAAAGAGACTAAAATAAAATATGTGCCGCCAAAAATCGTTTTGATATGACCATAAACGACTACTTAATTGTTGGTTATAATGTAGTGAGTTCTGATTTTGAAAATAACAATGAAAGCTACAAGCTTGAAACTGATTCATGCAGCTCCCAAAATGGTTGAATTTTCGGAGAAGAGATTTTCGGAGAGAACTAACGCAATGGGCTGTGGAGTTCATTATTTCAGTACAGTGTGGTAACTCTTTATTAAAAATGGTACGCAATTAAGGTTTGAATGTTGCGCAAGAGATAAGAACAATAAAAAATTCCCAAAGTAATTATGAAATTATGAATTAAGGGAAAAGGGGAGTTACGCATATATTGGATTACAATTTTCTGAATTTAAAAATTTTATTTTAGAAATAATAAAAATAATGAAAATGCGAAGCTGTTAAAGTCTATAGAACTTAACACATCGGCAATCACACAGCAAGATCTGCAAGCAAGAAAAAATAGTATGTTTGATTATTCTTTACTTTCTTTTGTTGAAAGAGTAGTAGAATGCATATTATGAATATATACGATATACTAAAATATGAATGTCCCACAAAACTGGAATAAGATAAGAATGGGAAAGTTTAAAGTTGAAGTAGAGGTTTAAAGTTGGGATAAAGTTTTGGGAAAATTTAGAAATAAAATAAAAATTATGAATAAATTATTAATAAAATAATTAATTATTAATATAAATTATGTAAAAAGTTGATATTTAAAATTTAGATAGAAACATAACAAAAAGTTAAATATACGAAAAAAAACAATTAGTAAAAAAGATAATATAAAAGAAGGATATAAGAAAATAAAGGAAGAAATAAATAATACTTGGTGATGTAAGTGATAATATCAAACCAAACAAACAAATTAATTAAAAAAAATGAATATATTAATACATATAGTGAATAAATGAATAAGTTTAAATTTATTTAGTTTTTATTAACTTTCAGATTATTAACGCATTGAATTAATACATTTTGGATAAAGAAAGGGCGGGCAGATATATTAAGGATAAATATTATTAATTTGATAACATACAGTAATATAACATATTGTTCTTGTTCATAGCTATTTTTCGAATTGGATTTTGGAATATGATGCTTGATATATTACTTTATACACAAATTCAAATTATCTGACTGCAGTAATGTGTGAATGTGCATTGCTAATATTTTCTATTTAAATATCTACTACGAAGCACTAAAGAGGCCAAGTAGAATTTGTGATTAAATTGTATCTTCTTAAGTTTATGAGCTCTGACACTTGATCATGAAATTATCAATTGATCTTTTGATTGCCACGTTTTCCACCTTTCTGGTTTAACTCTCAGTTCGATAAACGTTATCCCTCAAGTCTTCTTCTGGGTTCGATCAATGAATAGTAAGCTAAAATCTGGTTTTATTAAGCACGCACTCAAAACCACATAACAACACACAAACAATACAGCAACTGTACAGTTCACAAAAACAGACAAACAATACAGCAAACAATATGCCTGAGCAAGAATTGTTCTTCAACAGCTTCAGAAACTCCAACAGTTAATCATAGAAATTTTCAGTAAAAACTCAGTGTCCAAAAATATTACACAAAATATTTCTTTTAATAATACTAATATCTTTTTTATTTAACATTAAAATTCACTTTACTTTTATTTACACGATTTAATGTTCACGATGCAGTGTTCTATTTACAATAATTTTATTTATTTACCTTTTCCAAAAATTATGACCACAATAAGTAAAATGGTTTACTTTAGTTGTAATGAATATTGATATATTGTAGGGGCATATTGAGGAGGAATAAAAATTTAATTTGTATTTCGTTTCAATTATGTAAAATCGTAACAATATGTTATGACTAAAAACTGTAAAAGAAAACAAAAAACTTGCTTAAAGCATTGTAATGGACAGGATATTACATGTCAGTTGTGGTTCCATTTTCTATCCTCCTTACCTATATCAATATACCATAACATTCTTCAACAAATTTTTCAACCAACTTGTGTATGAGAACACAATTGTTTATGAAATAAGAAACTTGCCGGAAGCCGTATTAAATTATTAGCTATTTTTTTCTGTTAATTTTTTTTGCTTAATTATGAAAACTAAAAAGAATTAAAGGAGAAAAATTACGAAATGAATAATTTTTGTACAAAATTAGTTTTGCTGACAATTGTCTTTTTGGCTCGTGCCATGGAATTTAAATTTGTAGTTTTTTTTAAAAGAAGTTGAACTTGACATTTATTTTGAAAAAGTGAATTGTGAAGAGTTCGTTTTGGAATTTTTGTGGAGTGAGTTCAGTTTTTTTAAGATTGAGTTGGAGAGTTGGTGTTTTATGGTGGAATGTTGGATTTTAATTTTATTTGATATTAAAGTTGTGTATAATACAGTGAAGGGTTAGAAAGCTCAGTTCTATAAGAAAAAAAATATTTTTAAAGCAAAGCAAAATATTCAAAATTGGTTTTTGTGTATTCTGTTAATCTAATATTCTTATACTATACAGCATACTTTTTTGGGATCAAATTAAAAGTAACAAACAATTTTGTATTCACACAACGCTATGTTGAAAATAGACAAAAGTTATGTCTTTTACAATTATCATTTACTCTTTCAAATTGTAATATGGAAAAAATATTTAGAATATTTTCTATACAACTTAACACAGATGCCAACATTGGAAAAGCTAGACTTGATTAGTATTTTTACAGATAAATAATTTTCCGTTGCCATTTTTCACATAAATAGAACTGGGGGGGTGCAGTCAATATACTAATCATTATTTCTAAACAGTATACAACAAACATTTGTTGATTAGACTGCTTGATCCCTAAAAGCATGTTTGTGGCAACTTGGTGGCAAAAAAAATCCCAAAGAAATGTAATTTCCAATATGTAATCATAGATGAAAGATTCATCTTAAGTAAATTTGAGACATGATGAAGTTTCAATTTTGAAATTATCTGAACATCAAAATTAAAATATGGTTCGTCGTCGCCGCTTTGGCTAAGTTGTGTAAGACACACGGGATTTGAACATATGTCTCTGATGAATGTAAGTTCGAATCCTGGCACGAAACACAAACATTTTTCTAAAGGAATTTTAGAAAAAATGAAAGGTTGTTTCGAATTGAAAAACTCAAGTAATTTCCAATATGTACTTAAGCTTAATTGTTCACAAAAAACCCATCCACATTTATATCTTATATTCTCTAATAAATGAAACCAATTTGATGGTTTTAAGCATTTGATTGTTATTATGGTCACAACAGGTACCGCAGTTTTACGAATATGCAATTTAAAAAAACATCGGTACCTCTAAAACAAATACAAAAGTTATTAATTAAATTAATTAATATTATGTAACAATACATTTTTTGGAAACGATAAATAAAGAGTAGGTAGGTGGTGTAGGATACTGATACATTATTTTGTATCAGTATCCTATACGTTGTTTAAAGCTATTGATTGCAGTTAAATAAACGCTTTTCTTTACTTCACACTATTGGATCAAATCTTGTAACGTTAATTTGACTGCCTTATATTCAATGAAAATGAATGAAACTTTGCAGGCATACGTATATCCGATGACAATACACGAATATCATATTAACTAACAATTTCAATTGTTTTTTCGTTGTTTAAATAAAAAAATCGATTTTCATCGGAAATATTCAAATTCTCTCGATCTACTTAACGTAGCGACTTGAAATTTGCACAACATAAAGATCAATAGATAAACTATACAGAATTATGCATTTTACGTTCACAAATTAGGTATTTTCTCGATAAATAAACAATTGATTTCAAAAATGTTCGCCGATTTCGGCCAGCATTTGTATGTTATCAAATTTAAACGTATATCAACGCCGACGCGCACGTAAGGAAGCAGAACGTCAAGAAGAAAATCCAGATGAAGGAAGAAATCAGCTTACTGCCACAGCTCAAAATTGTTGTTACAACGATTTTGAGGGTGAAGTTAACACTTTTGCAGACAAAGTATGTGAAATTTTTACGAAAGTGCTTTTAGTAACCTGCTAAAGCTTACTGGAACCATTTAGACCCCGGCTACATTCCACCAGAAATTCAGGCACTTTCTCAAGCCGAACAACGTCTTTTGTCTCGGATTCACCCTTTCCTTAAAATTGTCAAGTTTTCTGGATTGTACGGGCAGTACGGATTTAAAGGTCAAGCAATCCTTTTTGCCTTTGACATCTTTGACGTCATTTCAAAACTTCCTACGTTTCTACCTCGATCAACCTTGGATGCTGATATTATAGTAGTAACGGAACGCTTAGAAAATACAAATTCTACTCGAGACTACACTGTTTCCAGAACTAAATTAATCGCAGCTTTAGAATGGCTTAAATCAAATAACCCATTGTACCGAGACGTTGTTATTGATGAAAATGCACACCTTGATGAACGTGATTTGATTCGACTATCAAATCATGGCCCAAGTAATGAAGATACTGAAGGTCCTTATGAAAATGCGGAAATTATATCGGAATATGTGTCTATCGGCAGTAGTTCACGCATTATCCATGCATCGTGGCATCAAGGAAAATAAATTAACAAATGTTAAATTCTGTGCTGAAAAATGTGTTGAATTCTTATAAGAACGTGACAAAATAGAATTTCCGACTGTTCAAGGCGCTGATGACTAAAAATTAAAAAATAAAAAAAAAATAAAAAAAAATATTCTAAAAAACTTGAAATATTTGAAAAAAAAATTTTTTAAGAAACGCTTTTCTTTACTTCATTGTTATGCATACTGTAAAAAAAATTACTAAAAGCAAAATATAAAAATAATTCCTCAACTCAAATAAATTTTCTAAAAACTTCTGTAAAAAATAAAAATAATTCCAAAAAATTCAAAATCGAGAAAATCTGACACATTCGTTAAAGAAAAGCGTGGGACGCTAATCCTACACGCGAAACATTGACGGAATTACTACTATATCATTACTATTTACTTTCTATCATTTTGTGACTAGAAGCATCTCAAAGCATTATCCCGGGTAGGAACTGCCAATGTTAAACAATGGGCCAACCTCGGGCCAGTATTGGCGAGCCAAGCTCAAATTTATTTGAGTTGAGGAATTATTTTTATTTTTTGCTGTTTAGTAATTTTTTTTACAGTATGCATAACAATGAAGTAAAGAAAAGCGTTTCTTAAAAAAATTTTTTTTTTCAAATATTTCAAGTTTTTTAGAATATTTTTTTTTTATTTTTTTTTTATATAAATATTTTTCACTAAAAAATGGATAGTACCAAACATTTGTGAGCGAGAGATGAGATAATTATATGAGAACTTATCCAATTATATGAGAAACACAACCGCTTATGGCAAATTGGAATCTCGGACCACAGTAACAAAATTAAAAGAAACTCAGCGATAGAATCAATTGCGGTAGAATTAAAACTAAGCATGCCAGAAGTAAAGGCAAACATTAATTGGGTACGTTCTCAGTTCAGCAGCCAAATTCTGTAACTGTGAAGCGGTGAAGTGATAAAAATTTCTTCGTTTCTTTTCATTAAAAAACTTATCACTTTACCGCTTCACTTCATGCTTCATTTTACCGCTTCACTTCATACAGAATTTGGCTGCTGGAACGAAAAAAATAAAATTAAAAAAATCGGGTTTCGGAACAAACGAAAAATATATAAATAAATGGGAATTCTTTAACAGTTTACGATTTCTGGATTCGCATAATAGTGATATGATGGAAACAATCGATACGTTGTCTTATGTAAGTTTAAACCTTTTTTTAATATAAAATTTATTTCATTTATTATCTATCGACATTACATTAAATTCATTGATTTTTATTAAATATTTGCTTATATAACTTATTTATATAAATTCACCTTGCCACGGGACCTGACCTTCTTCAGAAAAATAGTTCTTAAATCGTTCCTTATTTTCTTTGCAGCATCCGTAGAATTTTTTGTTTGAGAAGGCTGCAGCAAGTTTTATTTTACTCCACACGGTTTTTGGAACATGCCCCATGTCCCGTGCTGTCGAGCTTAATTGGACGTTAAAATAAAAAAAATGAAGTGCGTAATCTTTACACGCTGTTGAAGTAAAACTTCTTTGGCCACTGCAGCAGGTATTACTAAAAATATTAAATATAAAATAAAATAGATATATCATATTGAAATTTAGAGTTTCTTTCTAATATTCTTGATAATATAATTTGCAACAATGTGTAATAAAAAGCCATATTTACATGTTTTTCAAAGTCTTACAACGTATTACAAATTAAATTTCACGATGAATGCATGTCCACTTAATTTAACAATTGGTACAACAATTGATGCATTTTTCCAAAAATTTAGCAAATTTGTCATAAACCTCTAATTTCATATTTCAATTATGTTAATAATTGAATTGACTTTGTAACACATTATGTAAATATTACTTTTTATTACACATGCTGCAAATTATATTATCATGAAATGCAACTCTAAATTGCAATATGACATATTTATTTTATATTTCATCTTTTTATTAATACCTGCCACAGTAGCCAAAGAAATTTATTTCAACCGCGTGCAAAGATTACACCACTCATTTTTCTATTTAACAAAACAAATTTAATCAACACAAATATTTTTTCCCACCCGGGAAAGCCCGGGATGCAAACTCTAAACACCATGACCACCGTGACACCACCACGACCATCATGACCACCATGAACACCATGACCACCATGACCATCGTGACCACCATTACCACCATGACCCTCATGACCGCCATGAACAATATGACCATCATGACCACCATGACCATCATGACCACCGTGAACACCATGACCACCATAAGCACCATGACCACCATGGCCACCGTGACCACCATAACTAACATGAACACCATAACCACCATGACCACCATGACCACCGTGACCACCGTGACCACCGTGACCACCATTACCACCATGACCACCATAACCACTATAACCACCATGACCACCATAACCAACATGACCACCATGACCACCGTAACCACCATGACCATCGTGACCACCATAACCACCATAGACACCATGACCACCATAACCACCATAACCACTATGACCACCATGACCACCATGACCACCGTGACCACCATGACCACCGTGACCACCATAACCAACATGAACACGATAACCACCATGACCACCGTGACCACCGTGACCACCATTACCACCATGACCACCATAACCACTATAACCACCATGACCACCATAACCAACATGACCACCATCACCACCGTAACCACCATGACCACTATGACCACCATGACCACTATGACCACCATGACCACAATGGCCACCATGACCACCGTGACCGGCATAACCACCGTAAACACCGTGATCACCATTACCACTATGACCACCATGACCACTATTACCACCATGACTACCATGACCACCATGACCACCATGACCACAATGACTACTATAACCAGCCCTAAAGAAGTTTTACTTAAAAAACTAAAACAATTCAAAATATAAATTTAAAAAATTAAGAAGCTCAATAAAATATTACGAATATTATATTATTAGATATTTAAATCTAAGATCGACACGTGCAACTCATTTAATGTTTAATACGATACTGAATAATCGTATACAAAATACAATACACATAATCGAATTGTCGCATACTTGCCGAACATAATATTCGTTTGCCTTTTTTACTTCTAGTTTCTTTTTTATTTTATTGTGTTTAAATTTCTACTTAAGTTTTTTTGGAATTGTGTGCATGTATATGTTTAAAATTCAAAATCAGACTGTAGTACGATAGAGATGAATATATATGGTTATATATCTGTTCAAATGACTACTTCCGACATTTATGTGTCGACATTTATATGTGTGTCATAATTGAATTGTATCGTATATTTGCCGAATATTATATTCGTTTTTTATCTTCCGTTGCAAAATTCTTAAAACGCGCCTAAAGAAGTTTTACTTCAAAAATTAAAATGAAAAACTTGTACTAAACTAAACTCTAGCGAAAAGCCGTTAATTTTAAATAGTTTTAAGACTGTGTTCAATTATAGTTGACTATGACGGTTTAGAATCTAGAATTTGTTTAAAATGCGATAACCTATTGAAAAATAAGTTGACAATCGGTCGATTAATCTAAAAAATATGCCGATACTGGCAAACCCAATTTGCCGATTAATCGGCAAATAGGGCGATATGGCCGATTACACTACATGTCGAAAAAAAATAAAATTTGTAAAACTTTTTTTTACAAATTTTGAGTTTTGGCTTGTTTTGGGAAAACTTCAATAAGCTCAAAGGAAAGAGAATAAAATTTGTTGTAACACATGCACAAAAAATATTGTATTAGAATAGAATAAAAGAAAAATCTACTTTTCCGCACTTTTCCACAAAATATTTTGTATGCCTGGCACGCACACCGCCTGCATGTGAGATTTGTAGTTAAATCTATCCTAAATATAATATTTTTATAGCATTAAAACAGGGGCGTCAATTGGGTAGGGCTGGGGGGGGCATTGGCCCCCCCAAGGATCTGATGCTATCAATACATCGATTCAATAAAACCATCCAATCGTGATAGAATTATACACTATAAAAATTTCAATGCACTGTTATTTTGTAAATTCGTCTAATTTTTAGAAGATTTACTTAACTAATACCGCATTTACAGCGACATAGCAAATTAGTAGATAGTATATTAATTTTTTGGAAAAGGAGACGGTGTAGAAATCAAAGATTTGTATTTACAATGGTGTTCATAGCGTGAAGTATTAAATTTAAAAAAAATTGATTTTTAGTAAGACTAGATATCAAATTAGTTGCAAGCTTTCAAAATAAAAAGTGTTTACAGCACAGATTTAAATTACATCTACTAATTTGCTATGCCGCTGTAAATGCGGTATAATATACCAATTTTATCGCCTACTATTAATTGAAATATATCTGATAATATAATTATTACGTTACATATTATTTTGGCCCGACTAAAGTACAGTTCACCGCAATATTCAAAGCGTTATCGTTCTTTCTATCAAGGACTAGAGCACCACCGATACGAAAGGTGGTCGTATTGCTTCTAATCTTCTGATGAAATCAGTTTTATAAACAAAACACGATCGTTCTTCCAAAAACGCCGTGGGTGCGTATTTTGACAAAATTCTATCGTACTATAAGGTGCGCGGCATCACCGCTTTTAGAAGAACGATTGTGTTTTGTTTATAAAATATTCGTGTCTGAGCCAGAGGAAACAAAATATTTCATTAGTATAGGGTTCCTCGAGAGTTCATAGTGCAGTATTTAACATTCAAATTTCAATTGTTATTGACCATTGGTAATTTATATAAACTTAAAAGTAAGTACATGCACGAGAACACAAATTAATTATACCCCACTTATTTGGAGAACCCTGACTGTTTGGCCTTGTTTTTTATCTATATCATATTGTACAAACTTTACAAGACTGTTTTACAAACAATAAATTAAAAACAGTTCTAAAATGTAAAATCCTATAACATATTAAAAGTTTTCTTGATAGTTGTGTTAGTTTTTAAAATGAATGAAACGGGATATTACGGGAGTAATTTAAATTTATTGGGTTATTTCCAGTGATTTTATAAAAGTGAATGTTTTATAATGGACAAGCATTATTTTCTAATGACACGAACAAATATTTAAGTTATGTAAATATTTTCAAAGTATGTTATGAAAACTTGCTGACAAATTCTTTTCGCTATATGGACTATAATTTTTAATTCATATTATAGCAAAAATTATATGTTTGGTTGGTTATAATAAAATCCAAAACGTATCCTAAACGTCAATCTTTGTTCATTTTTTTATACAGTCACAGGGAGGGAGAAACTATTATTTTTTTGTGGTAGGTTTTTCTTATAGATTTAAAAGAAGCTCGCAATAATTGTACAATTTTGAATCAAATGAAAAATTTACGCACGTTTATGGGTAGTAAACTGACCAGACGTCCCACGCTGCGTGAAAATGTCACACATTTCATTGCGTTGTCCCACGGAGAAATCTGTCCCACGAAGCGTCCCACGAAACAAATATTTCCACCACATTTGCCCGCATTATCGAAATAATCAAAAAACCTTATATCTACCTACGTACAGTTTGCGCAATATCTTAGTCAAAGCAATGGCTTCACAGTTTTTTCTTGCAGTTTGTATAATGTTATGTATATGTTGATTTAACCATATTCAGAGACCAAACCAGTGCAATATTTTTTTTTACTAAAATAGTGTTTTAACTATAATTTTCTTAGAAATACTAAACTCAGTTATTTCACTTCAATAATTTACATATCTTTTAATGTCTAACAGATCTACCTCAGCGAAAAGGTTTCTTTGTTTATAGAAACATCTCCCCGGTGTATATACGAGAGATCGAAAGTATATTTTGAAAAATAAAATACAAAATATTTTACTTAAAAAGGCGCAGTTAAGACGCGTATAAATTCATAAAAATTTAAATTTTTAAAACAGAGTTTCAAATTTTCCTTTATTCGAGCACTCATTTCAATTCTTTGAAATAATATTTAAAAATTAAAATGTTCATAATTTGAATATCGTTCTTACTCGTAGGAGTAAAATTTTTGTTTTTTCGATTTTACTCCTTTGGAGCAGATTACATTTTCCTGTTCTTTCATTCGATTTGCAAAAGAAGAAAATTAGTCACTCTACGTCATCCTTTATATTCATTTTTCTAACAATACATGAATAATTGAACGAATCATGTGAAGCATTTTACGTTGGAAAGCATCAAATTTGACGCAAAAATAAAAGTTTTGAGTATTTGAAAGAAAATATTTATTTTAATTTAGTAGCAAGAATGATATTTTATTATTTTCACTCCTGTATGTGGGAGTGTTATATTTTTTTTAAGCTACGCACTGAAAGGAGAAAGTAAAAGAGTGATATAAGTAGCGTTTCAAACTCTGTTTAAAACACACTTTAACTAGGTAGCTCAAAAGTAAAATTATTATTTTCTAAGATATAATTTTTTTTCTCAATAAAGAACAAACAAAGCAAACAGCATAAAAACTTGATAAATGGTATAGATTTGCAAAAGATAGAACGAGAGGTATACTGTATACCTCTTATATTTACAGAATACACAAAAGATATTAATTATTTAGTAAAATTGAAACAATTTGTTTTGCAGTCTTTACTTGTGTAACAAAAGTTTTAAGCTACTATAAAAGGTAAATTTATACTAATTTTTAAAATTATATTTAAAAAGTTCTTCTGCAAATCAAGACGGATAGAAAACGTTTACGTAAATTCTTATACGATATTGAATTGGACTATCCTTTTATAAAAAAATCAAAATATAACGACGCAAAAGTTTAGTGTATTACCAGTCGGAGTGAATTTGAAAATTAACAGTGGACATTATGATATTAAAAGACATATAGATACAGATAAACATAAAAAAGCGTTGCTATAAGCCGCCAGCTCCAGTAGCTTGAACAAGTTTTGTTGTTATTTTGTTTTCTTGTTGTTATTTAACATTGACAAAAAGTTAGTTGCTAATGGCGCTGATAACACGAACACCAATTTTAGTGGTGTCACGTCAAGGGGTGAAAATTTAAAAACAAGCCAAACTAGAATTTGAACCAGAGTGTATTGGGTATTGGATTCGCAGCCCATATTCTAAATAATGCAATAAGAAATGCTGCTGATTTAAATGGCAGGGTTAAAAAAATTTGGATATTTTACTGTCTTTACTGGAGACGTTGAAGGAGTTCTATGGCAAAAGTAATGTCGAACATAACCAACTTATTGGATACAGTGAAACTCGCTGGCTGGCGGTAATGCCAGCACTAGAAAGAAATTTGAAAATGTACGAACCACTGCAAGCACATTTCCTAACGGTTGAAAAATGTCCAATTAAAATAAAAGAATTTTTTGAAGAATAAAATAGTAAAGGAAAGCATTAAATAGTAAATTTATGCACAATCTAGTTAGCAGGTTTTGACCGTCCCACTTTCTCGCAATAGAAATTCTATTTAGTTAGTATTTGGAAGAACGTTTGCATTTTGTACCGCATTTTAACGATTTGGCTCTGGTCAGTTTACGGTAGACATAACTCCTTCTCTCTGAGACAAATAAAGGAAAACAAACAAAAAAACGATTCGACATAAGAGGAGTCACGTAGGGATTGCAATCCCGTGGTGTTTTATGGATCCTGGGACTATGTGACTCATAAATTTTAAATCCCGGGATGCCCGGGATCTAAAAAATCGTATAGAAATACCATCCTTTTTTTTCTATGCTGCACGATCTACTGTCGTTTACAAATTTACTCTCCGTACAGTTACAAAGCAAAGGTATAATAATTTCTAGCACAAGCGCTTTAATTAAAACTACTTTCTTGATGCTTAAACAATGCAGAGATGATACTAAATTTAAAATTATTTTTAACAAATGGAGGGATTTTCGATGAAACAACACCAGAAGACTAGCAGAGTAACCAATGTAGCTCAAAAGCATTTTATTTTTATTTCTAAGTCGATGCATTTAAATGCTTTTAAATATATGTGTGTATAAAAACGTGTATGTTATGTTTTACGAAAAAAATCTTTTTATGTCATTTAAATTCTCGCTCCCCCCCAAGATTTTGGTGAAATGACGCCACTGCATTAAAATATCAAAATAATAATTTAAATAACTTACCATATAGTAAAAACAACTTAAACACAACCCAAAATCATTTGAATTGCAAGAAAAAATTTTGGGTTTTCAAAAACACCAGCAGCCAAATTCTGTAATTGTGAAGCGGTGAAGTGATAAGTTTTTTAATGAAAAGAAACGAAGAAATTTTTATCACTTCACCGCTTCACAGTTACAGAATTTGGCTGCAGTTGTCAAAATTGTAAACAGCTGTTAGTTTGATTACTATGTTTTTTATAAATCCGTTGTTGGATTGTTATGTTTATTTTTTTTAAATGTTTACAGTTTAGTACAATTTAGCAACGAGCTAGTATAATTTACAACTATTGCAACGAAGATGGTGCACTTTAATTATTTAAATATCTTAAATTGGTTTATAACTTTGTTAAATGAATGATTAAATTAACAATTAAATAAATATTTATCAATTTTATGCATTTGTTACAAAAAATAGTGTGTACTACTAGTGCGAATGCGTTTTCCAAACGCGAGTTATTGCAGCACTCCCTACGGTCGTGCTGCAAACTAACTCTTGTTTGGAAAACGCATTCGCACTAGTAATACAATCTACTATTCTATATAGGCTCGAAGAAATTAACAATTTTATAATTATTGTTTGTTAAAAATTTAAGGCTTTGAATATCGACAAATTTAAATAAAACGTGAATTTTTCTTTTCTAATTAAACCTTTTTCGAGTGTAAGTTTCAGAAAACTTGGTCCATTCTTACAAAATTTGCTCACAGTGTTTGTTACCATATTTCCTATGAACGTGTTTCATTAATATACATATATTGAATTTGTTTGTTTTGTAAAATATGTGATCCAAAAACCGGCATTAAATTTTTCTTCAAAGAAAAAATGAGTTTTTCACAAATATCTCAAAAACAAGAGCTAACCTGGCAGTATTTTTTTTTTAAATTTCTGATAGCAGCATGTCATAGTAAATTAAATCTCCTACAAAAACGGTCTATGATTTCATTATTTTCAAAGATAGGCTCGTAAAACTTCAAACATTCTAATAAAAATCGGTTTTCAGGATGTTTAAATGGCTAGTTTGCCTGTTTTAAATTTCTACCAGCTATTCATTTTTGAGTTAAAATGTCGTTTTTCGTATGTTAATTACATGGGAGCCAAACTCGGGTTGCTTCGTTCACAGTTTTGATCTAGAGAGCTGAAATTTTGGGAGAATTTTTTTTAGATCCAATGCTAAAACATAAGCCAATGGATAAAAAAATGAAGAAAAAAACACCCTAAATATATATGTTGTAGGAGATAATTAATTTCTTAACTTCACTATTTGTGAATTTCGAAGGTTAGTAGGGATATTTTCATTCCCTGGGAATGGGATATCCCCATTCAATCCTAAGTCACTTGTGTAGTTATTATTGACTATTTAAATCAATTTGAAATCAATTTTATGACATAAATGTCAAATTAATTAGTGAATAATATGAATTTTTCAATTCGGAATCAGTATTTTTGGGTTTATATGAATAAAGCTTACAGTTATTTTTTAATAAAACAACTTTTATCTCTTAACGTGTTTCGGTTGAGATTGGTCTTATGCAGGCCCTGATACGGAGCCACGTTATAATCATTGGACCTTTACTACTACAAATAAAATTGATGCTACGGGACAGCATCTGTCCCCACACGAAGCTTGAAAATTGGGAATCTCTTAATGTTTTATAAAATTATTCTGACATTCCAATGAGAATAAAGTAATAAAAATTAATGTATCTATAATCTAAAAAATACCTTGAATTATAACTGTTGATTGATGTCATCAATATTCTTCAATTCCCTTGACTAGCGTTTGATCAATTAATTAAATTGGATGAACTAATTTGTGAACATAAGTTGCTGCTGTTGAATTACACCTTCGTTGTTCGAAATGCCCAATTGAACATTGCATTCGATCCTTTAACTTTTCATTCATATATCTGCTTTTGAATCCATGCGGTTTCAACAACCGAAAAAACCATCAAACAAACGATTGTCTCTAACTGTGGTAATAGCTTCGATCACTGTTATCCTTGCTATTCATACTTTCGATAACATCATTGGGTACTTTATCTTCATGTACTGCCACTTTTATAAAGCAGATTTAGCAATTAATGACAACAATTATCCTTCTATGAAATAAAATAAAAAAATATAATTGAAATTGTCATCCAAATTATCAGCTTTTTGATGAACAAACAAAAACACAAATCACTGTAAACTACTTAGCGGGGTGGAATCTTCCATTGTAATTAAAGCCAATAAATAATGCTTTCTCAAAACAGTTATTAAAATTAGAAATCAATTTTAACAATTAAACAAAACGACATTGGAATTTTTTCTTTGTTTACAACTTTTTTTTTTTTTATTTGCTTGATTGCAATTAAATACATCACTTTTGAATTAAAATATTATTGATTTATCACATCAAAGTTAAATAATACTATCAATTGACATTGATCTATATAAATTAAATAGATTATTGGATGTTGTAATCCTTTTGAAAAGCAAAAATGGAATGAAAAATTTTCCAATTAAAAATTGCAAAAATGTGATTTTGCCTTTGACATCTTATGATGTCAAAAACAAAATCGGGTAATACTTGAAATTCAGCAAATGATTAACAACGACGTCTGTTCATTAGTATTGGAAATAAAAATTTAGTACGTTCGTTTGCTTTTTATAGTATATTCAAAATTTAACTAGCAGTTAAGTTTTAGAAAATTTTAAAATTATTATTAATGTAAAAATGAACGGAAACTAATGAAATGCATTTTTATTGAATTGAAAACGAAGATGAATTTGGTTTTATTATTGTTTCGCGATTATTGCGATCGTTACACCATGAATTCAAGGTAGAAACCAAGATTTTTACTCTTGAAATCACAAAAACGTCGCCATCCCCTCCATGACAGAAAACCACCGAACTACTTCCACTTATTAAATTGTATCTGGGATCGAGATACCCACAGTCACTGGCGTCAAGACCGATGACCGGTTCCAACACTCATGAAGTCCTTAAGAACTTCACTGAGTATTGAGACCGACCATCCATCCGAACGTCAGCACCATGGACACCCCGATACAACCAGTAAGTATGACCTGAAGATGTGAACCTCAGACATTCAATTTGCAGTTCGCTGGGTTCCAATCCATAAAATGGATGGTCAATGTCTATTTGACTTGACATTTTGATGGTAAAATTTATAGAATCCAGAATTCACAATAACAAATAACAATAATAAAACCAATCTCAACAACAAAAAAAAATGTAGCTAGTATGCTGTAAAAGTGAAAACAATAAAAAGCGCAAAACGAAAAAAAACCAACGAACGCCCCAAAAAAACAGAAAATTTTTGTAAAAAAAAACAAACTTCGTAAAGGAACCAAAGGAAAGACCGTCGTAGCTAATCCTTGCTGAATCTGTACAAAAATTCCTAAGATATTGTATATGTAAAAATATAATTTATTTATTTAATTTCAGATATACTGAAATAACTATATATACCTAAAATTAGTTATTGACGATAGCACCCCTAAGAATATTTATTTATTTTTAAAAGAAAATTGAAAAATAAAAATATTTAGAAGAATGTTTATTTATTGGATGCACCGTCCTAACTTTGAAATATTGATTTATTTTTAGAAAAAAATAAAAAATATTTATTTATATCTTGATGTCTTGCTTATTAAGAAAATTTATTTATTTAGCTACCTAAAATTATTTAGATTCTAAAAAAAATTATTTATTTACCTAAATTTACTTTATTTAATAAAAAATTTTATTTATTTAATTTTTGAAAAATTGTTTGATTTATTTTATTTTTATTTAATATCATAAGAGATTCCCAAAATCAAGATTCGTCTGGAGACAACTGTAAAAAGTAAGTATGGCTACAATATCCATATTGTTTAAATTTAAAATATCGCGTTCGCGAGCCCACTCCAACCATGCATGTGAGAACTGACTAGAAAAGCCCCTAACGACCAGATTCTACAGAACAGATTCTCCCCAACCTAATAAAACAATCACAACTGTCACGATTAGACACTAGGTCCATTTCTACTGACCCAGTTGTGCTTGTTTAACCTACAAATAAATTACAACTAAACCTAATGCGAAAGTTGTAGAACGCTCCCGAGCACCAGACTTCAAATCTTAAACTCTATGAAAAATTGTTCTATTGTAAAAGCTAAGTGGAAAAATGGAAAGTTTTTGAATTTGTATGAGGTGAAGCCTCTGATCCTGAAAGCAAAGTACAATTGGTTCTTCTCTTCATTACACCGAAGAAGCCTCTGAGCAAAGAATGGTACTACTGGTTTGCACCTAAGTACAAACACAGCAACACCACTCCTCGTCCCTGAGGACTTCCTCGCCGAATGGAGAGAAGAAACCAATGTTCTTCGATCGCATAACCCCGATGGCCATAGGCGATCTAAGAACGACATCAATGTTAAGGGGATAAGCCCCATGGATGGCTTGTTAGGCCTACCGCTGAGAAAATGAATCAATAAACCTAAATACTATATAACTTATCCATAATCTAAATAATTTCTTATTTAAAAATGCTAAATCGAAACATGAAATACATAATATGTGTTAATAAAGTTTTACATGAGATTAATTAAATTTAATCTTCAGACTAAATAATAAATTGGTAATTAAAAAAAAATTACGATTATTTTAAATTCAAAACTAAGCTTACTAATTTTTAAGTTATTAACTCTAATATATTTGTTCAGGTCAAATTTTTCGCTTTACTTATTGTATTCAAAACAACCAACAAAAATAAATGTTAGCTAAAAATAATTACTTCCATACCCATCCCACTTTTTAAATTAATCGCAATAAAAATAATTTTAAAAATGGTAACTAAAATGGACTCATACGAGATATGTATACCTACGTCAGCGGATCAATATGATGACAAATGTGAAGATACCGATCTGGATCCGGCCCACTCCATAAAGCTAATGGGAATTAATTATTTTCAATGTACTTCCATAAACATAGACCAATAATACTTTGATAGTAGTGACGAAAGACTTAAACTTATATAAAATTGTTGAAAAACTGTTTGGTCAATGTTAACCTTTATTACGTCAATAACATCCTAAAACTCATAAAAACATGACTTAACCACAAAAAATTCTTTCACCAAACGAATTGTGTTGCAATAGGAAACCTACCCAGACTTTCAGGTTTGACATAAATTATTTTGTATATATATATGAGATACACAAAATAATTCATGTACAAATCATAAAATCTAATAAGGCGTACTGCAATAGAAGTCGTTTTGGCCAAAAATGAACATTATATTAGCCAAAATAAAAATATTTCAACATTTCCGTACAAGTTCAAAAGTTTATAGAACTGTAATGAGACATGTTCTATTGACATCCATTCTATAGTGTGAATAATACATAAATCAATACCTCGGAATTGTAACTCACATTAAACCAATGACGAATATGGGGATCGCGTATGAGTGCATTGAAAAAAGCCAGCTAAACACTTACTAAATCTAACCATAATCAAAAAAACATACAATTAATTTCATATATAAATTAATTGCATCATCCAAAAATATGTACAATATATAAACAATTATATGTACAATATGTACATGGTAGCATAAAAAAATTTCAAAAAAAAACTGCTTCCCCAAAACGGTTTTCTTTTTTCCAAATAAAAAAAACAATTAGTATTACTAAAAGCAGATGACAGCACAAAAAACAATCTCCAAAAAAATTGCTGTCCCAAAACGGTTTTTTTCAAAATTAAAAAAAATTAGTCTTAACTAATTCAAAATATATAATTTCCTAATCAAAACCAAAACGAAACCAATAACTGGTTTATTTCAAGATAAACAAAAAGCTGATTGACAACCACGGCCCAAACCGATTGCCACCACCCTATTACCAAAAAAAAACCACAACTGGTCTATCCTAAAACTTACAGAGAGAAACGCGGAATTCTTTAAATTTTTGAAAATATAAATTTAGAGTACTTATGATAAATATACACATGAACACCCTAGAAACTAAACCTTTATTTTTTTTCCTCTAGCTTTTTAACAAAATTTAGCCAAATAAACCGACGCGAAAATAAACTATATGTCGATATTAATTAATCTAAATTGAAATAATCAATTAATATATGAATATATAAATATAATAATATGAAATGTTCCACAAAAAAAAGTTTTTTTTTTCAGAAAAAAACCGGCTTGCCAACGCCCAAACTGGAAAATATTTTCCCACCAAATTATTTATATATATATCTAAAAAAAAGCTAACGGGTCCCTTTTTGTTCGGCGCTACGTTATAATCATTAGGCCCTGATACGGAGCCTGTTCTTATGCAGGCCCTGATACGGAGCCACGTTATAATCATTGGACCTTTACTACTACAAATAAAATTGATGCTACGGGACAGCATCTGTCCCCACACGAAGCTTGAAAATTGGGAATCTCTTAATGTTTTATAAAATTATTCTGACATTCCAATGAGAATAAAGTAATAAAAATTAATGTATCTATAATCTAAAAAATACTTTGAATTATAACTGTTGATTGATGTCATCAATATTCTTCAATTCCCTTGACTAGCGTTTGATCAATTAATTAAATTGGATGAACTAATTTGTGAACATAAGTTGCTGCTGTTGAATTACACCTTCGTTGTTCGAAATGCCCAATTGAACATTGCATTCGATCCTTTAACTTTTCATTCATATATCTGCTTTTGAATCCATGCGGTTTCAACAACCGAAAAAACCATCAAACAAACGATTGTCTCTAACTGTGGTAATAGCTTCGATCACTGTTATCCTTGCTATTCATACTTTCGATAACATCATTGGGTACTTTATCTTCATGTACTGCCACTTTTATAAAGCAGATTTAGCAATTAATGACAACAATTATCCTTCTATGAAATAAAATAAAAAAATATAATTGAAATTGTCATCCAAATTATCAGCTTTTTGATGAACAAACAAAAACACAAATCACTGTAAAATACTTAGCGGGGTGGAATCTTCCATTGTAATTAAAGCCAATAAATAATGCTTTCTCAAAACAGTTATTAAAATTAGAAATCAATTTTAACAATTAAACAAAACGACATTGGAATTTTTTCTTTGTTTACAACTTTTTTTTTTTTTATTTGCTTGATTGCAATTAAATACATCACTTTTGAATTAAAATATTATTGATTTATCACATCAAAGTTAAATAATACTATCAATTGACATTGATCTATATAAATTAAATAGATTATTGGATGTTGTAATCCTTTTGAAAAGCAAAAATGGAATGAAAAATTTTCCAATTAAAAATTGCAAAAATGTGATTTTGCCTTTGACATCTTATGATGTCAAAAACAAAATCGGGTAATACTTGAAATTCAGCAAATGATTAACAACGACGTCTGTTCATTAGTATTGGAAATAAAAATTTAGTACGTTCGTTTGCTTTTTATAGTATATTCAAAATTTAACTAGCAGTTAAGTTTTAGAAAATTTTAAAATTATTATTAATGTAAAAATGAACGGAAACTAATGAAATGCATTTTTATTGAATTGAAAACGAAGATGAATTTGGTTTTATTATTGTTTCGCGATTATTGCGATCGTTACATTGGAACTCACAGTACCAATGAGCTCGAATCTTTTGGTTGATCGAATCTTTTGGCATTACTGTATCTTTTTTTTAGATCAATGGCGCTATTCTATTTAATATTTCTTCAAAACTTCAGCACTCATTCTTAAAAAAAATTTGTGTAACTTTTTTATCACATTCCTGCAATTCCTTTAAGATGTTATCAACCGCCCCGTAATGTTTTCGTTTTTGAATCCATTCCTTTACCCAGATCCTTTTAGTAACTTTATTTTGTCTTCTTTTACGTTTTTGTATAAGTAATAGGACGAGACAAGCTTCAGCTTGTGTTTGATCCATATTATAATCAAATTAAATTTTTTAATAGTGCTATTAATTACTGTATCGAGTACAACCAAATAATAAATTATTAACACTGAATTAGATCTTAATAAAAAATAAAAAAACGTTTAATCAGGTTTTTCACTTAAGCAAGTGATGCGAAATTTTACAAATGCTATATCACTTTTATTTTTATATTTGACCTCTTGACCTCTTGACCTTTTGTCCTGGTATAAACATGCATCTCATATACGTAAGACCTCACTCAAAATGATACCTCACTTAAATGATATCGTCTAATTGTACCTTTAGAGTACCAAAATAGACCTTCTAAAGTAGGAAATAAAATTGTCAAACAATGATGCTCCAGGTGAATTCCATGCAAAAGTATACAACAAAGTCAAATTTTAAAATTGTTATTTTCCATCATATAGTTAATTTTTTTGAAAGTTGATATCATGAATTATTTATTTTTGAAAAAACAAATCGAAAATATTCAAGTTTTCTAAAGTTGGCTCACAAAGTGCTCATGTGCTCACTTCCTAAAATATCATAAAGACAGGCAACATTTTTTTACCCCAAGAAACTCGATTCCGACCCAATAACTGACATTAAAAATATAAAACTAAAGTTGCCCGAACCACAATACAAATACAGTCGAGTGTTAAGGGCTACATTTCCGGCTGACACAGGATTATACGAATTTCAAAATTTAAATTAATTTTAGTTCGTATAACCCTAACTTATTTTGGAATATTATTATTTCTATTAATATAATTTAATTAATCCTTCATATCATATGGTGTAAATATCTAATTATATTATTAAGTGTCGTGTAATTCACAATTATTATGTCGTGTAAGTCACGCGAACATTTTGTTTTTTTGTAAAAAATAAAAAGTTTTTTACTAAGTTCAAGCCCTTTTGTTGTTGTTTGTATTTCTCAAAAACGATCCAATACAGTTTATAAAGTATTTAGCTACACAATTAACAGGATTTTTGAGTTGTCATTGATAACTCTGAAACCAATGGATTTGATGTCGTGTAAGTCACAACTGATTTATTATATTAGTATTATTAAAATGAAAGCCTAAATTAAAAAACTAAGGGCATGACTCAATATGTATATGCTTATAAATATTATTTCTTAAAAAAGAAAAATTAAAAAAATTATATTTATACCCTAAATATTATCAAAAATGACAAAACAGGTGTCTCGTGTCGTGTAAGTCACATATGGAATTCACCTCCAATAACTAACAGTTTTTCTATAATATAATAGATATATTTTCTATAATATAAGAATAATAATTTTAATGAATTTTAACCACTTCTATAGTTACAAAAATTTACCCATAAAAACCCCAAACAAACATAACAAACTACATACCATATTCTAATTCCGTAAACCCCCAAGAATTTAAAAATATAAAAAGAATATTTAGAATTATTTTAATACCAACAGTAAAATCCTTTAATCCTTTACTACTTATTCAAACAAATTACTTTAAATAAAAATACAAAATTTAAATAAAAACTGTACAAAAATTTAGACCACAAAGGATTGGAAACGACATTCACAATTTAAACTTTTTTTTTTTAATTTTAATCTTTATAAAAATCTTTGGTACTTTTACGGATATGTAAAGGATATGCAAATTCAAAAGGACTTTCTATGAAATCAGTATAATCACATCAAAATAGAAACAAATTTTTCCAATTTTATATTCTTATATGAATATAATGAATGCTTGTTTGAAGACTGATATTTTTTATTTGTATATTATTACATTAAATCCTAGTTGTATTCTGTATCCAAATACTATAAATAAGACGTTTGTAATAGAAGATGAAATTCGATTCTCCGTCTTCATTTATATGTTAGTTGAATTTTTATATACTTTTAACCTTTAGCCAGTGAAAGTGGCTTTTCTCGTGGCGTTTTCATTTCAATAAATAACAAATTTAAGTTTATCTGATATTTCATTTCCCATGATTTTCCAAATCTTTTTCCGTTGGAGTTTCAGAATAGCTTCTGAAACTCCAACGGTTTATTATAGAAATTTCCAGTACACAGCGTACAAAATAATACACAAAATACTTTTATTAAATAACACTTAAAACTTTATTCACAAAATCTAATTTTAAAAATAACTTCTTCTATTTACACAATTTTATATGCACGAAATAGCGTTTCGTTTACAATTAATTCTGCTTAAATACTAAATTCTGTACAATCTAGAAAAATCGATCAACCGATCGTTATTTTAAACATCATTAATCTGGAATGTCTGGTTTATAGAACAAAGTAACAAATAATGTTATTTGTTACCTAACTGTAAAAAGAGGTTATAGAAAGCAAATAAAAAAAAATATTTTTGACCCTTCCAAGAAAACAACAACACTTACATGTGTTGTTACACTTGATTTTTAGCGTCACCATGTCCTAAAAAGAAAATAAATTGTTATTTACGTAAACTTAATATTTTGTTTCAATACAATAGTTACCTGAAGTATCTGAACTGTTGGTGATGGTAATTTTTCATTTAAAAAGGAAAACAAATGACATCTGGGTGGTTATTTTGTAGTGTTATCTCACTAGGTGAGATAAAAAGTGAGATAAAATATTTGTCTTTGATCGATTATATTAGATAAAAGAAATCATTTAAACATAATTTTTTTATCTCACTATTTATCTCATCTAGTGAGATAACACTACAAAATAGCCCCCCAGGTTATGACTAAATAACCATTATAAAAAAAGAATAAAAACAAATTAGAAATAAGTTTGTAAAATTAGTTAAGAAGAAAAGAAAACTTACCTATAATACTTTCACTACTGTCACTTTTTGTATGTAATCAAACTTTGACGTTTGTGGAAATGGCTTATGGTGGACCGAGATTTGACTCCACCTATTGTTGGACTCTTGCTCTATCTAAAATAATAGCCATCTATCGGATAAAAATGTGCTGAATATTCGAATTTTTAATATGCCGGATGATGAGCAAGATTGAAAGAAAACACAAGGCGTACAATAAGATGGATATAAATATCGGTCGGCCATAACATAGAAAAGCTATCTTCTGTTAGCATTGAGACTTTGAGGAAATAGTTCCTATTTTTTTGTTGTGTCGTAAAGTTGTGAATATTTAATGTAATTCAGTTTAGTTTGATGTGTTATTGTAATTAAATTTATTGAATAGATATAATATGTGTCTGAAACTAAAAAAATATGAAGGGGCTGAAATCTCACAGCTCTGAGATATCAAGACTTCGGTCTGGGTTAAGGATTTTGATATAGTTTTCGGGATAAAACTTTTACGAGGACATGGTTTTTAGTTTTGGGCAGCGATGTATATCAAACATAACTCTTTGTTAAAGTACAAGTATTTTTTATCTCTGTTTAAAAATTTATTACAAAACTAACACGAAACATCAATACGTTGCCGGAAAATTATAATCAAAATTCCAAAAATATTGTTAAATTAAATAAAATCAAACTTTTTCAAAATTCCAAAAATATTCGAAAAATTAGAATAAAATCAAATATTCAAGCTTTAATAATATTCCAAAAATTCTTAAAAATTCAAACTTTTCCAAAATTCTAAAAATATTGTAAAAATTATTACAAAATCAAAAATTAAAACTTTTTTTGAAATTTCAAAAATCATAATAAAATCAAAAATTTTAAATTTTTCAAAATTCTAAAAATATTCCAAAAATTCTTACAAAATCAATATATGAAACTTTTTTCAAAATTCTAAATATATATATATATATAAAATTCAAAACTTCTATTTTTTTTCAAAATTCTAAAAATAATGCAAAGATTATAACAAAATCAAAAATTAAAACCTTTTCCAAAATTCCAAAAATATTAAAAAATTAGAATGAAATCAAATATTTAAACTTTTTCTAAATTCCAATAATAATCCGAAAATTCTTAAAATTCAAACGTTTTGCAAAATTCTAAAAATATTGCAAAAATTATTACAAAATCAAAAATTGAAAATTTTTTCAAAATTCCAAAAATTATAATAAAATCAAAAATTTAAAATTTTTCAAAATTTTAAAAATATTCCAAAAATTCTTACAAAATCAAAAATTAAAACTTTTTCTGAAATTCTAAAAATACTGCAAAAATTATTACAAAATCAAAAATACAAACTTTTTCAAAATTCCAAAAATATTTCAAAAACTATAACAAATTCAAAAATGTCCATGTCCAATTTCATTTTCAATTACATTTACGTCATAAAAACAGCTAAATTTTTTTCCCAAAAATTGGCTAAAAAAATAAATGAAATCATTTTTTGACACACTTTACATTATTTTTTTGACAAACTTATGATGCCATAATTCTCTATAATAATAATAAAATTTCATGTCATACAAGCTATTAATTTTATTTATTTCCAAAAGATTGGGTAAAAAAGTAATAAAAACATTTTGGATTTTTGAGATCAATTAAACTCAAGTAAGTAAAGAAGTAATTGGAATTTTTTCAATTCAAAGGTATGGTTTGAAGTTTCTCAGAAAAAAACTCCACTTCACATTTTTCGTGTTTCGGATGGGTTTCGAACCTACCCTCGTCAGTGCGCGGCTCGAATCCTTGGGCAGACACGCTATCGATTACGCCGTTGAGGCGATGACAATTTCAAAGTTGAAACTTCTTCATCACTTATTTATTTTTACTTAAGTTGAATTTTTCCACTGTCATTAGACTCCATATTATGGAAATGTTTTTACATTATATGGGATTTTTTGCATTAAATTTCTAGACAATACTATGTGTGAATTCATAGAATGGGGAACATTTGTATAGTCATTATTGATTGTCTCCAATCAATGTGAAATCAATGGCTGACACATCACTGGCTGTAATCTATAGCGTGTCTGCCCAAGGATTCGAGCCGGGCACTGACGAGGGTAGGTTCGAATCCCATCCGAAACACGAAAAATGTGAATTGGAGTTTTTTTCTGAGAAACTTCAAACCATACCTTTGAATTGAAAAAATTCCAATTACTTCTTTACTTACTTGAGTTTAATTGATCTCAAAAATCCAAAATTAATTTAAATTTCCTTAATGTAGTTTAATATTAATACATATTAGGACTACAAATTGACCAAGTGTCAGCCATTGATTTCACATTGATTGGAAACAATATATAATGACTATACAATCGTGACTTAGGATGTTAATTAGAATAGAAATGTTCCCCATTCTATGAACTCACACATAGTATTGTCTAGAAATTTAATGCAAAAAATCCCATTTAAGAAATAAAAACCTTTCTTATGACACACTTGACAACATTTTTTTGACAAACTTATAATGCCATAATTCTTAATAATAATAATAAAATTTTATTTCAAACAAACAATTTTATTTTTTTCCAAAAAATTGGGTAAAAAAATAAATAAAAATCTTTCTTTTGACACACTTGGCAACATTTTTTGACAAACCATAATTCTCAATAATAATAATAAAATTTCATTTCAAACAAACAATTTTATTTTTTTCCAAAAAATTAGGTAAAAAAATAAATAAAAATCTTTCTTTTGACAACATTTTTTTGACAAAATTATAATGGAATAAGCTAGTTTTTGGTCTCACATACCAATCCCTACTATCAAGATTTCTCCAAATTTAATGTTCCTACTCGTAATCACTTAAAATGAACGTTTTTTAAGCCAAAAATATGAAAATTTGCTATTTTTGACACACATAATGATTTTTTTGACACACTTCCGGTACAGTTATCGAACACAGAGTCCTTTCGGAGTATACCTATGTTTAGAAAAAAAATTTTTTTGAAATCCCTCCAGCGGTTTTCTCTGCAGCGTAGGTAATGACGACCGGCCGGCTGGCCGGCCTACATTCAGACATACATTTTTTTTTGCTTTTTTAGAATCAGTAGGTCCTAAAACGTCGAGAAATGTCAAAAAAGTGGGGGTAAGAATTTCACTTTGAGCTCATGAATGTAATACTTAGGTCTTTCAGACCGAAGTAATTGAGTGTTATTATTATCCGGTACTGAAAATGAAATCCATTTTTGTAATAGAGATAACATAATTGATTGTACAGCCGCCAACAAAAGTTACATGCAAAGCATAACCAAAAAATTGTTACAGGGAAATTAATGTTATAAAGAACAATCTAATCAATTCCACATAAGTTTTTGTACTGCAACTATTGCGGAGGTTTTTTGTTTGAAGATCGTTACTGTGATTACCGTTGCGAGTGAAGATAAATAACCTAAAATTATTTTCCTCAACATAAATTTACATTTTACTGTTATTTATCATTGCTTTCTTTATTAATGCTGGTATGTGAGAGGAATTAATTGAGTCAGCATAAATTTATATTTGCTGCTGTGGAGAAATTTATTGATAATCATCACTAAAATTCATCATTGCTATTTTTATTTATGCTGGTACTTGAAGGTATTTATGCTGGAACTTGAGTAAATGAATAATTAGTGATCGAGACGTGAGAGTGAGCTCGTTCACTCCCCGCGTGGCAGTTCCTATGAATTTTTTTAAAATGTCTTACAAAATAAAAATTTTTTATCTCACACAATTTCTTTGTTGCCACCGGCATATATAAAACCTTGGAATACTGAAGCTATCCCGTGATAGCCAGGTGTGAGAAGCCTGTGACGCGCGCAACAGTGTTTTATAATCATTATTGTTTTTTATAATTATTCTGTTGATGATTGTTGATTATGGATTTGCATCGTTATTTTGTAAAGGTTGCCTTCACTTATGTTGAATTGAATAGAATTTTGTGTTATATTTCGTTATGATTTTGTAATAATCGTAGCAATATGTTTTCGTTTTCTAATTTATAAACTTATAACAAATATCGTTTATATTTACCAGTTTTGTGAACAAATGCTCCCACGAAAAAACGATATTTTAATCTCTTGTAGCAAAATGTTCTTTTTATTAATTATTTATAATTATTTTAATTTTATATTTTACTTTAGTTTGTTTCTTTTAAACCAACTTGCCAAACAAATTTGCATCATGCGTGGTAAGAAATTAAACCTTGGTATAAGCTGGGTAAATATGGATTACAAAATTGAACAACTCCAATTAAAATAGCCAAAACCAAAATAAATCTAATAATTCGTCTTCAGAGCGCTCCAGCCAATTCAATTTATTTCCACATCCAATGAATTGTATCAAATCTTACACATGACTATTTAATTCTAGAACTATCCACGATTGCTGTGTAGGTGCAGAAAGTTATCGAAACTTATACCAAAGCTTAAGGTGCGTCTGTTTCAAACGCCCCGAACGTTTGCCGACGCCACGACAAAATATTATTTAGCTAGTTTACCGAATGATATGCTAGCTACGTTTGAGTTCTCTTCGAAGAAAATCGCGTAGGATGCTATCAAGGGAATGCAGTTCAATGAAGTTTAATTGCTCTGGACTGGTTTGACTGCCTAGACGAAATTATTAGGATGGGTGTTTGGAGACCTTTGTTGCTTTGTTTTGAATAAACGCTTTTTACTCCTTATCTTTTTGGTACTTATAAGTATTTCTGGATTTCTTATAAACACTGAGGGTTTCTGCAGTCTTGATGTATAATTCCCACCTCATCATAAATATTCCACCACGTATAGTTGATTTGGAATAAGCCTTTGGGAGGTACATATTTAAGAAATTCATAAAATCTTCCCAAACTCCACAACAAAGAATTATTATATTTTAATTTTGTTGTCATATGTTGTCATAATAACCACTTTGAATGGTTTTGAAAGCAGATTAAAGAAAAACAAACAAGAAAATTGAGCTATTTTCATAATCACAAACAACTAAATTGATTGAAAAGGAAAGGATTATTCTGAGTGGTTAAATAATAGGGAAAAGAAGATTAAAAACGGTTTATCTAAATTTCATTTTTTGTCTATATATTAAATTACAATATTTTGAAGTTTAGATTACAGTAATTGATAACATAAAGGAAGCGGCAGGTAAATTTCATTTAGCATTCAGCATTCAGGTTACAGAAAAACATATAAATTTAAAACTATAAACGATTTCACCGAATTAAGATTGAACGCTTCCCAAATATGATGTGGTCATCAAATGTTTGGTACAGCAATTCACTCTACACTATCGTACTTCTTCATAAAAACGGACTTTGTTTTGTGTTTCGACGTTTTCAGATATTTTGATCTTGTATCTAAGATATTAGATATCTTAACACAAGTTTAGTTAAAGTAGTTCTAATTTCTCCACTTCTGCCTAGGCGTTCAAAATCTTCTAATAAAATATAAGGTCGAGTGTCTTTACCAAAATATTTTTTGTTTGAACTACGTTTCGCTTCAAAAATAATAATTTATCTCGAAATGGGTCCGGTATTAGCTAGTAAGCATTTACAGTAATACAGATTTTCAGTATTGAGCAAGAACAACCCAATCCGTTACCTAATAAACCAATACTCCTCCTAATAATAAACCCTGAAATAATAAATACAACAATAAATATATATTATTAATTCCGTTCCATAGACATTTCATCAATTCATGATCTAACAAATTTTAAACAATAAATCTTTTAACCATAATAGCCTGTAACTTTCATTGTTGATGGTTAGTGTGACGACTCCTGTATTGTAGAACATAATTCACTCTCATTAATAAACCTAATACTATATTTCCTAGTTTTCGTTGTTGTCCTGTGAAATCAACGGTATTGAGTATGTCCAAAATTGTTCGACATACGTACACAAGTATTTGTTTGTGTATGTTTTTTGTTTTGAAAATTAAGAGTGAAAAGCCATATGAAAAGTGAAAAGCGGCTGAGAAAATTTTTAATGAAATACAGCTTTTTTCCTTTGTTCTTATTTTGTGTTTTAGTGTTAAAATTGTTGAGGTTAAATTGTTGGTGTAATTATTATCGACTTTGTGGCTAAAACAATTTGTTAAGTCTTGGACGGTTTGCTTTAAAATTGGCTAGATTTTTAACATTCTCATTACTAATTACCTTTCACTTGTTGACTTGTTGAGCTATTGTTATTTTTATTATTTTAAATACTAACACCAAAAAATATGAAACCCAGAGATCATAATAAAATATTGGCATACAAACCGGCTTCACGTCAAACTGAAATGGAGAAAGGAGGAAGTACCATGTATTTGTTTATAAAAAACATCAATAACTTTGAGTCCTGTAATTTCTTATTTTGAACAAATCTGGTACACCTTTTTGGTGCAGTTTCCTATAGTTTTGAGAAATGGAGAGCTTTAACGATGCTGCACCTTCACAAGAAGGCGTCCAACGGAGATTCCGGAGCAACAATGTTTGGGTCTTTGGATCCAAACGCAATTGATCTGAAGACTAAAATATTCTTGATTATTTCTTTGATATTTTTTGTATTAAATTTCTAGATATTACGATGTGTGAATTCATAGGATGAGAGAATATTTCGTCAACATCTAAGTCAACATTCTAATCAACATCCTAAGTCACGAGTGTAAAGTCATTATTGATTGTTGCCAATCAATGCGAAACTTAATATCTGACGTAAAGTCAATATGTTGTTATATTTTTGGTTAGGAAATATAGACAACATTAGGGGAATTTTTAATTTCGGATTGGTTTTTGTGAACAATTGAGCTTAAGTACATATTTGAAATCACTTGAATTTTGCAATTTCGAAATAACGTTTCATTTTTCTCTAAAATTCCTTTAGAAAAAATTTTGTTGTGTTTCGTGTTAGGATTCGAACTACATTCATCAGAGACACATTGTTCAAATCCCATGTGTCTTACACAACTTAGCCAAAGCGGCGATGACGAAACATATTTTAATTTTGATGTTCAGATAATTTCTAAATTGAAACTTCATCATTTTTCGTATTTACTTAAGTTGAATTTTTCATCTATGATTACATATTGAAAATTGTATTTCTTTGATATTTTTTGTATTAAATTTCTAGATATTACGATGTGTGAATTCATAGGATGAGAGAATATTTCGTCAACATCTAAGTCAACATTCTAATCAACATCCTAAGTCACGAGTGTAAAGTCATTATTGATTGTTGCCAATCAATGCGAAACTTAATATCTGACGTAAAGTCAATATGTTGTTATATTTTTGGTTAGGAAAATATAGACAACATTAGGGGAATTTTTAATTTCGGATTGGTTTTTGTGAACAATTGAGCTTAAGTACATATTGGAAATCACTTGAATTTTGAGCAATTCGAAATAACTTTTCATTTTCTCTAAAATTCCTTTACAAAAAATTTTGTTGTGTTTCGTGTTAGGATTCGAACTACTATTCTTGATTATATTTTTTTAAAGTTATTTTTTGTGAATTCTTCTTTTGGTTTTATTTTATTGCATACCGCAGGAGTGAGTATTAGCCCTTCAGGCTAATGTTTATCGGAGCATTACGATCCCGCGGCCTCCGAGTAAAGTTTTTGTATCGTCGAGCAGAT